>JABAJZ010013900.1:0-12547 GCA_018857265.1 Termitomyces sp. T32_za158 | reverse complement strand
ACGGCCCCCCTCTGACATACCCAACATCCCTGCTACAAAGAGACCCCAGTAGTGGACCTTGACCTCCACTACCAGTCGCATGCAGAGTGAGCCATCTTTGCGGTCACTAGCTTAAAGAAGCAGGACATGATCCTTGGCTTCGCCTAGCTCTAGGAGCACAGCCTGGAGATTGACTGGACCAAGGGAGAGGTAAGGATGAGCCAATGCCTCCGATGGTGCACCACCTGTGTGGAAGAATTAAAGAAAGAGGGGCACACTGCTATGTGGAAATGTGCAGCTATCCAAGCATGTCAAGTAGGACACCTCCCCTTCATGGACCTCGACCTGCTGGACTCCCTGCCTCTGGTGTTCCCTCATAGAGAGGCCCTCTATGAGGATGACAGGCACAGTGGAGGAAACTCTGGATAGGAAGAGGGATGTCAGGGGAAGTTCTGACTCTGGAATCCAGAGCAGCTGGATGGTGCCATCAAGGTAGGAGACTGCATCTACACAACAAACTTACAAATGCCACCCTCTCCTGAGGAGATTTGGGCCAGTCAGACCACTTCCCAGCAGCTGGCCTAGGCCTTTGTGACAAACACCCCTCTCCAGTCTTTCTGAGATGTGGTCTCTGATCACCTACATAACTTGGAGGATGTCTTCTCCAAGGCCTTGTTTGACTAGGAGTAGATTAAAGATTGTGCTACTTGGCGCATAAGGCCTTGTGCTGATAACGGTCTTAAGCTCCTCTATTGCACATCTTAGCAGTGTCAGTGGATTTTCTGTACTCCCTATGTGTAGGATCAAGCCCAACTGTAGAAGAGGTGAGTTGGATATGACATGTGCTGAGAGAATTTGAAATGGTTCTGGTGCTTGAGGTAGGCATTGGGCATCTAGTTCTGAATAGCCAACATTAGTTACTCCCAACATAAACATGATTTATACATGCCATCATGTGTGATGTAGTGCTACTGCAAGAGGTACGTGTATTGGCAATGACAGGCCTGATGAGAGTGCATGTTGCAAGTGCAGCCTGGAAGATATGAAAGTTGCTGCAGTAATCTATGCAAGTGAAATAATCCTAAGTTGTAAAGTAATTCAGAGCACGCTCAAAATAGATTCCCATGCTTTAGTATACAAGTTTTGGTCACTGGACACAAGACAATAGAATGAAAAAAAATTGTCTTGTTAAAAAAGACTTCTGAATTAAGGTTCTGATGATATCAAGATAGAATAAAAATAAGCAATAACAGAATGGAAAAAAGTGACTTGTACTCACTGTACAGATATAATGATAATAATTACCATTATAATTATATAAGCTTGGATTTAAGATCTCTAAAGGTGGGGTCTGCAAAAGTTTTGAACTGTATTAGTCATTGAGATTAGACATATGCATATATTCAATTTACAATATTTTATACATCATTGAATTTCTAAACCCTCCTCCAAACTAGGTTTCTCAACGACAAACCGAATGTCCTGTGGCTCATGAGCCAATGCAAGCATTAGTTGCATTGACACCATAGAAATGATATCTGATGCAAGAATGGCTTGCAAGCCATTTGAACCTCTATTTCTGCATGCCCAAATTGTATCATATCACTTTGCAAGAATGTTAGGGTCTGGATCTGAATAAACTGAAACAAGCACCCATGGTTTTGATTCTTGAGAAGTATCACTAGTGTCATTTATTTGAGAATTATAATCTGCTTCTGAAATGGGATAGAAAGAAAATCTAACTTCAGCATAGGCAATACCCCTATTAAGATTAATCTATGAAGAATTAAAGGATCATTGTAATTATTTTTATTAGTGATTCATACCTTGATATTATGACTAATATGAGTGCTGAATGTTTGCTTTTCATTACTCAAAACGCTTCTTACAATCTGTTCATTTGGCAAATAAATGTGGCCTGAATGCCTCACAACATCTGAGTTGAATAAGTTTAGCATTACAGTCTGCTCTGCTTCATCTCAGAGTTTATAAAAACTCTTATCTTGACAATGTAATAGTTTTGGTTTGCCAGAAGGAAGTAATTGAGTGAGTACTTTTGATTTTTGAACCATAACTTCAAGTTTTGGATATAAGTTAACAAGACCATTAATCTGGCAATGAAGCAAAGCATGCTGAGCTAAATTAGCATATGGGTTTGAAGGCTGTTAGATCTCCTTTCTTAGGTTGCCAATAGTACACTCCATAGTATACTGTGTATAATATGCTCCAGAGCCTACTCGAAGTGTTTCATGTGCTAGATAAGTCAATGTATGTATTGAAGGACAACAAACTTGAAGGCAATCAACTTGTCTTTTATGGTAAATATTTTCATACTCTTCAATAAATTGCATTAGCAATATATGTCCGTCAACAATTTGATGTCCTGTAATTCGCTGCTGAACAAAAATTCTAATTGCAGCTACTAGCTTGTAAAAGTTTTTCCAATATATATGAGGTTTGAAAAAAAGCTAGTAAGCTTCACACTCAGCCTACATCTGCTAACCTCCCTAGGTGGCAAGTTCACAGGCCCCATTATGGTAGGCAGCAATAGCCAAGCAGCACTCAAGGCCCTCATGAACCAAAGGCCCTACCCATTGCACTACCTCCTTGACAAGGTCCATGACACTGCTGAGAACCTCCACTGTAAGACAGACCACCTATTTAACGCGTCCCAGTGACATGCCGCGCTTCACACAAGCAAAAAATGGGTGGCCCAAACCTGAGGTGCCCTCAACCCTCCAATTCCACTGGTCCCCTGGCCATGAAGACTTTGCCACTTGCAAAAACAGCAGCAAACAGCACATCAAGTCTAGTCAGCCTCCTGCCAGTCTATCTCAAAGCCAAGTTGCTTCTGTTCAGCATAGCTGCCACATGCCAACATCTACTGACCTCTATAGAGGCTGCCTGGAAATGCTGATGGAGGAGGTCTCCATGCTACCTGGCAATCAACAAGTTCGACACCTCAATGCCCTCCAAGACCTACATGCACCTCATCAAGATCTTCAACCACAAATACTCCGCAATCCTCACCCAAATTCGCACCAACCACATCTTCCTCAACTTCTACCTCTTCTGCATCAAGGCGGCTGAGTCTCCCATCTGCCAGCACTGCCAAGACCTGACAGTTAAAACAACCCTCCATTGGCTTTTTGTATGCCCAAAATACCAACATGAGCAGTTCATTCACCTCACGTCCAAACTTTGGAAATCAGCTGAGTCATCCAAGTTCTTATTGTCCTCACCACACGCTACCAGGTTTCTGCTCAAATTTATTTGCGCATCAAGATGATTTATCATCCTCGACCCCATTATACAGCCTCCTGTGACCTAACAGCTGGCAGCCCATTCACACAGCCAACCAGCCCAATTGACCCCACCCCCAAACCCAAACTAACCGCACCCTGCAATACGTCATTAAAATCCCCCTAAGCCCCCTTTACCTTATTGTTTGATTTACTTTTGATGGCACTAGATACAGGCCTACCATAACTATTGACTCTTTATCTTTCCAGCATTGGTAGGCTGGCGGCCTAGCTGCTCATCTCCTATCAGCCCATAGCCCTCAGCTTGGGCATTGTAGCTCTCCCACTCCAATGAAGCAATGCCTAGCCCAGCAAAAAGAACAATACTAGGAGAGCATGCTCTAAAATGACATTGGAACATGTCGGCCCACTCTTTCTTCATGTATGCAGGGGGTGGAGCATAGCATGGCTCTTATAGAAGTATTTAGTTCTCAGATGTACCATGTAACATAGGCTCAAAGCGCCTCAGTCACATTAATAGATATAAAAAAAAAAGCTGGACTAAGACCATAGATATATAAAAACTATTCAGTTGCTTTAAAGCCACTGGAAATTTTTTCTGCTAGATTATGAGGTGTTTGGTGAAATGACAAAGCAAAGTATTGTGTATCATTTTCAACAAGCTTTCTATAATTGATCCAAGCATCTCCAACAAGAGTTGCCCATTTTCAATTATCATCACTTGAATGTTTGAGTGTACCTTGCCAAAGAGATATGAGCAGATCAGGAGTATTGATACAAGGCAGATGCATCAGATCTAGAAGAAAACAGCATCAAGAGAAAGTGGATAAAGTTTTTGAATGTCAAAATCTGGATGATTGCAATCATGCACAGTATAATTGTTAGGTCTGAGATGAGCAGCAAAATAGTGTCTACTATTAGATTTATGATGGCCTTTGATGCCACAATCAAGTTGACAACCTTGTGCTTCATGGTACTCCACGCAATCATCCAGTTCAGTCATAGCAACAGCAGAAAGCAAACAAAATACAAGAGTAGATGATACTTTGTGATTTAGCATCTCAAACTGCCAAGCTATGGCCACCATCAGAACGTTGTAAAGCTAATAAGTGATAGAGTGATCAAAAAATATATGAATCAACAATCTTGGATTTATTTGAGCTAAGAATTGTATTTAGCACCAAAATTTTCTTTTTTTTTTGAAGTGCTAATTTGGTGAATAATTTTCAATTTTGCAGATACTAATCTATGTGTCAGATTTTTTGCTCTGATAGAGTTGTACATCATAGTGTTTTTGCTGGTAATTTGAACACATTCAGCAAAATTGATTAAATCACTGCTACAAAAAATATCATCATAAATCATATCAGCATCATTCCAAGATTTTCAAGTAACTTTGTCACTTCCTTGACTTTGCAATCAAGGTAGCACATTTCATTAGCTCCTTCTATTGATCAACATAATGTTTCAATCTGTGGCCCAAGAGAAAAAGTGCATGTCTGCTATCATAGAACTTTCTTGCCATATTTTTTATGCTGTTCAACATTATAGCATAGTTCATGATATATGATACATGCATCAAGATCAAAAAAAGGCCCAGTGAATGCATGGCAGGAATTAATACACATATCATCCATAACAGGAACAACACCACTAGCATCAGCAATAAGGAAACAAGGCAAAACCAGGAAACAAAGCGGAACTGTAGAGATGAGATGAAACCAGGGAAACAAGGCGAAACCAGGAAATGAGGTGAAACTGTAGAAATGAGGTGAAACCAGGAGACAAGGTAAAACTGTTGAGATGAGATGAAACTGTTGAGACGAGGCAAAACTGTCAAGATGAGGCAAAACTGGGAAATAGAAAGATTTAGCGAGTTGAAGTCAGAATGGAGAGATGTAGACGAGACAAGTTCTGGCAAAAATGGATAAGTCAAGACAAGTCAGAGTTTACAAGGTGAGATGAGATAGAAAAAGATTCAGATAAACTGGAGAGTTGACAAGACAGATTCAAGAATAAACAAGACAATTTGAGAGATGAGAATAAATTGAGGAGACAGTCATAAAAATACGGAGAGAACAGGTCAGGAAATCAAGCAGTCATTTGGGCAATTCAGTCAAAGGTTGTCAATATCAATACTGGGATACATGCTAGATAGTTACAACTTATATACTGGACAAGGCAGAACTTGTCCTGGGCTGAGCCTGATCAGTTCCGGAGTACTATATGGACATACTAAATAGGGCTCCGGGATGTATTGATGAAGAGTCTTGGGACTGTATGGGAGTCCTGACTCATAGGACCTCTATTGAAGCGGGCGGCGCATTGGGATCATTGTATCAATTGTGTTTGATGGTGGCTGGTGGGTCTTGGTGCCAGGTGTGATTGCCAGAGTGATTGCCTGGTAATGCGGATGATGTGGGTGATGTGGGTGATTGCAGTGCTGCAGAATTAGGTAGGGTTTATGTGGGTGATTGCGGCACTGTAGGATCAGACAGGGTTGATGTGGTGATTGCTGGGGGTCAGGGTTGCTAGGGTAGAGGATGCATGTGCTCGAGAAGGTGAGGCAGCTGGCAGGGAAACTGGGGGAAATTGTGGGGGTTGGATGAAGTGTCCCAGAGTTGTGAGGTGCGTTCTGGAGATGGGTCGTGACAAAAACATGAATAAACTAAATAGTTTCAGTAGTGTACAGATTTTTCAGATTGTAACTGATTTATGAAATTAAATATATTTTGTACCAACTATGATAAGCCCAGATATGACCAAAAATCAAGACAAACTACTTTCAGATACCACAAGATTCCATGAAAGGATATTATAAAGAAATTTGAAAAGTGGGTAAATTTCAGGGCTTTGTGAGATCAAATATAAACCTGATCTATCTCAGATGTTGTCCAACCTGCTCAGATCTATTTTTCACTAGGGTTGACCCCAGTAAGAACTAGTTCTGAGATCTTCTAAAAATAGCCAAGTATATCTGTATCTTATTTGGACTAAAGCTAATCAGAAATTTTCTATAGCTTCATAATATTTTCTGAAGCTATTCTAAGGCTTTTTGACTGCTAGTTGGCTTGAGATAGGAGTTTTCTCTATTAACCTAGATGGTTTGTGTTGGTCTGTATTTAATAGAAAATGTATTTCTGATAATAATACAGGGTAATTTAATTCTATTTGCATGGTACTAAATCTGTCTGCTGCTAAGAAACTAATAATTGATATATCAAAATTGTTTGGATCTTAGCAAATTTATCAATTTATCTGATGTTGAGAAATACGATTGCTCAATGTTCATATCAGTTTATAGTAAGACTAGCAACAAGCATAATGCTGACCTGAATGGTGTCAATCATGCCACAACATGGAATGGGTTGAGCTAGCAAGAGCTGGTTTGCAATATTCTTTGCTTTTATTTGTTTTTTTGACATAGCTTCATACTTCTAGAAAAGAAGTATAAAATTCCAGGATGGTTTTCCTTGTTCACCTCCAATTCTCTACCAATCCTCTCAATGGTATGCTTCTCTAGACCAGTTTTAGCCTCAATCTAACACAGGGAATACCGAGCAAGAAGAAAAGCAACAATAGAGCATTGTGCAGGAGAAGTAGTTTTTATAATGGTAGCTGAAGGTCAAGATGTGGTTCAAACAACTTGAACCACTCTCAAATATAGCCAAATATGGTCACATGACTCTTTTGATATTCCCACATGCAACTTACTCTTTATTTCTGATTATAATAGGGACAAATCTGCAAAGTTGAAGATGCTCCAAAAATTATTCCAATGAGTGAATATTTTAAAATAGCCAAAACTACATCAGTTTTGATTTGGATTACATAAGCTAAGATACAATGTGTAGCTACAATGCCATAGTATTTCACATGATTTAACCCAGAATTTTAAACACTTCCAACTCTTCATGCCAATGTCATCTTTCAAAAAGTATAAAACATTGGAACAGTTTTTTGAGCCACTGTATTCTTTTCTATTTTTCATTGATGAATATACTGCATGCAATTTGGCTATTAGGCAAATGTACACAACTGTATCATTGAACAACAGATACTTCAAAAAGATCACAGTGCAATTGGTATTATTCTCAAAAAAACAGGTCTTTTTATGTCAACAAAACAATAAGATTGGCAAACTATTAAAAAGCAGTGTAGCAGATGTCTGAGAGCTTTGTCTTATGAACTCAAGCTCTGTAAGAGCAATCTCTGAAGGTTGCAGCCAAGTCACACAACTGGGAGAGGAGAATGTAGAGCAAAATAAGTTGTAAAACCTCAGTGTTGCAATGTTAAGTTAGACAGCTGTATTAATGTACCTGTAGAGCAAAACAAGTTATAAGACTACAAGGATCCATAAGTATTGAATAAGTGATGTATAAATACATGTTATGTACCCTCAGTGTTGCAATGTTAAGTTAGACAGCTGAGGGAAAAACTTTTGTGTATCTAAGTATTTGTATCCTCAAAAAATAAGGTTTTCAAACAAAGTCAGGTAAATATAAAAAAAAGGAAAATGGTGGTGTAACATATGCTAAGTATGAAAAAGAAAAGTAATATGAGGGAAAAACATAAAAGAATAAAAGTAAATGAGTAACAGGCAGAGCAGAGTCATACCTCAACAGAGAATCTAAAGTGTATTAGCACAGTAACATATGACAGAAATGAAGCTAATCACCTAGTAAAGAAGAATTTGAAGAGAACAAATCTAAGAAATTCTCTACTAGAGAGCGGCACATTAAGGCAGAAGCCTCAAAAAAGGAGGTCCCCTGACAAGCTCAGGATATATATTGATAAGAGCACTAAACTAAGTTGATCACAGAATAGAGCTTGCTGAGAAAAATTTGCAAATGAGTTTGAAAGTTGCCATATTTTCTTTCCAAGACTACTAATAGTTCTCTTCATAGTATACTATGAGAAGTATGCTGCAGAGTTCACATGGAGTATCTCACTTGCTAAATGACTTAATATATGTATAAATAGCCAGCATACTTGTAGGCAGTCAATTTGTTGCTGTTAGGTTCTGCTAATGATGGAGGCTTCTTTCAAAGCAAGGCCTTATAATGCGGACAAGATGTAGCTAAATGCACATGACTTGTGCAAGAGGACAAAGTCCAGGCTAGGTTGTAGGAGGTCTGAGACTGGAAAAGAGGTCCAGAGTAGAGTTAGAGTGGTCTAGGATGAAGTATACAAATCCCAGGGTACAAAGAGGTCTTTTTGGAGTAGTTGTAGAAATGAAGAGGTTCAAGAGTTAATTAGAGTTGATGAGACGAGAGTAGACTTCAGGGGGCAATTATTGGGGTTGAGGAGGAAGTGAAGATAGAAGATCCAGAGGTGGTTCAGGGTAAGAGTCAGGGGGACAAGACAAGATCAGAGATGGAGTCAAGTTGGGAAAGTGACAAGTCAAATAGGATGAGGCCAAAATAGAGTAGAACAACAAGAAGACAATTCAGAGATAAATTTTACAGGTGAAACAAATAGGATACAATGATTTGGAGTTCCCAAGTAAGTTTACAAGCAAGACAAAATCAGGTTGACACAGAGTAATCACAAGACAGTTACAAGTTTAAGGCAATAGTTATTTCAAGTTATTGCTAATATCAAGACTACTGTACAAGTTGACTAGCTTTGACTTAAGTACTTGAGGAGGAGGGGCTTGCCCTAGGCTGAGCTAGATCAGTCCTAGAGTATTGTATAGACTGTCACAACCTACCCCTGGAGCATACCACACAACCCCAAGATACTCCATTCAACCTCCACATCTTCTTCTGGCGTCCTCACCAGCAGCTTGCCTTCTTGAGCGCATGAATCCCCTGCCCCAACAACCCTGACTCCTGGCAATCACCGCATCAACCCTGTCTGATCCTACTCTGCCACAATTACCCGCATCAAATCTACCTGATCCTGCAGCGTCACAACCACCCGCATCATCTAGCAATCACTCTGGCAATTACACCTGGCACCTAGGCCCGACAGCCGATGTCAGACGCATTGATACGATTATCCCAACATGCCACCAGCTTCAATTGAGGCCATACAATTCAAAACTCACCATACAGTCCTGGGACTTCGCCAATACATCTTGGAGCCCTATACAATACGTTTATACAGTACTCCAGGACTGATCAGGCTCAGCCCAGGACAAGTCCTTCCTCATCAAGTACTTAAATCATAGCTAGCCAACATGTACACTAGTCTTGATATTGCCAATAACCAAACAACTGTCCACACATATTATTGTTATTGTCTGCCTTGCATCCAGTGAACCCAGTGAACCTTGAACCCATGGAATCCTCTGCTTTGAACCTTTGAATTGTTGAGTCTACCTTTGAATCTGTTTTTGTCAAACTCTACTATTAAACATGAACTTTGTCCTACTTTGTCTTATCTCATAAATCTTTGACTCATCTCATCTCGACTTATGGATTATTGACCAGAACTTGTCTCGTTTACATCTACCCATTTTGACATTGACTTTGTTACTCCTTTCTGTTTTGCCCAGCACTTGTCTTCACCTTGGTTTTGCCTTGTTTCTCCAGTTCATATTCCAGACTACCTCAGACTCAGTTACTCTCATGTTTCCTTTTGTTCCAGCAATTGTCTCCAAAGTCCACCCATTGTTACTTCACCACTTTCTCTAAAACACATCTCATCGTACACAGGGACTCATCTATTTCGTCCTGGACTACTCATTCTACATCTCACTTTTCTAGCCTCACCTCGAACTTTGTCTCCTTGCACCAGGTCGCATGTATCTAGCTACATCTAGTCTGCCATCGTAAGGCCCTGCTTTGGAATAAGCCCCCATAGTCAGTGGGACCTGACATAGACGTACTGTATAAGACTCCAGGATGTATTGGTAAAGAGCCCAGGACTATATGTCAGAACTCTGCGCTATATGGCCTAATTGAGGGTGGCAGGTATCAAAATCCATGTATCAAGTGATCTGATGTCGGATGTCAAGCCTGGGTGTTGAGTGTGATTGTCAGAATGATTGCCAGGTGATGTCAGTAGTTGCAGCACCACAGGATCAGTCAGGATTGATGCAGGTGATCATGGCAGGATAGGATCAGACAGGGTTGATGCGGTGATTGCTGGGAGTCAGGGTTGGTGAGGCAGGGGATCTGGGTGGTTAGGAAGCAGGGTGACTGGTGGGGAGAGCAGGGTGAAACATGGGGGTTGGTGGGGATGTCCTGAGATTGTGTGGTGTGCTCTGGAAGTGGGTTGTGACAGTTGCTAATAACAAAGATTTTTATACTCTTCAATGAATTAGATAATTAAAGAGTGTCTCTGAGCAATTTGAAAGCCAGTGATGTGCCACTAAACAGATATTTGTACTGCTGCTACTAGCTTACAAAAGTTCTGCCAATAGGCAGGCATGTGGAAGAATGTTTTAGAAAAAAAGCAGAGCCAAGCTCATAAATATAGAAAACCAGTCAGTAGTCTTGTAACTACTAGAAATCTTCTCTGCTGGATTTTGTGGAGTCCAGTGAAAAGATGAGGAGAAGTGTTGTGTAGCATTTTTTACAAGCTTTTCATGTTCCATCCATGCATCTCTAACAAGAGTAGCCCATTTCCAATGGTTATTATTGGAGTGTTTTAGTGTACCTCTCTCAAGTCAAGAGGAAAGCATCAAGGAAGAGAATGTGAAAATTCTGAAACAAGACCACTTGAGAGGCTAGATTTACTGAAACCAGTAGCTTTGCAATTATGCTTATATATAGCTTGATCTTCAGATCTAAGTAAAGTCTAGATGTTTTCTTGATACATCTCAACATGAAGAGGCTAAAGTTCTCAGATATTGATGTCTGAATGATTACAATCTTGGACATTATGATCATTTGATTTAAGATGTGCAGCTAAGTAGTGCCCACTGTTTGGCTTTCAATATGACTATCTAGTTCAGTCATTTCAATAGCATCAGCTATTCCAAGAGCAAATAAGGCTTGAGAATAGATGAACTATGAACATATTCTTCTTCTTCAAACATGTTAGATCTGTTATCTTCATCATGGATTCCTAAATCTGTTGCAGAAGACTGGTATGTGTTGTTGTCATGTTTCTGAAACAATCCCAACTGTTTTGTGGGTTGAATCTGGCTGTCAATAATGCCTAGATTGTGCTCATTTTGATTGATTACACTCTGATATCAGATTATAGTTACTCACCAAGCAAGCTTTTTTGTTTGAGCTAGAACCTACTTGTGTGTGGTCTCTATTATCATCTTGATCTTTATCTGCCTTGTTAATGTTGTGTCCTTCCTCAATAAATTCAGATTATCCTGTATCACAGAACCAGCTAGAGAAAGAGTACTTCATGCTAATAGGTTGATATCTAGGCCAAGCATAGTGATTCTAAGCTGTCTTGGTTGACACTTGTGCTTCACAGCAGACCTTGCAATCACATTGAGTTTTCTGTAAGCCTGTCATAGCAAAGTATACAAGAGCAATGCAATGTAGATAGGGGTCAACACAAAAACAACAAGTCTGCAACTTATTGATATTGATGATCAATCATATGAGTTTATGAATATATATGATATCCCCTCTCCCTGTCTCTTTACCTACTCCCCATCCTATATCTCCTCATGCAGCACAGAGGAGGGCAGACAAGCAACCTTGCCTGGGCCTGGGCCTTGTGCCTTCTGTGGATGTTGGTGGTTTCTTTCAGGACACATTCCAGGTAGGTATGCTTCCTGCCTTACCCTCACTCCCTTCCTACAAAGTCCTATGCAGACATTGCTCTGGCTGTTCCAGCCTCTGTTGCTGCCTTGTCAGCACCTCAGATAAAGTCATTACCCTTTCCTATTCAGCTCTTCACAGCTTGTTGCAGGACTTCAGGGCCCAAGTGGCTTGCTTCTTGTAAGGGTGACCTCTGGAGGCTATGGTTCAGTCATACAGCTAGCAAAGGGAGATCCAAAGTGTATTAGAGTATATACCAACAATATCATAATAACTACTCACTTGGCAGAGGGAGATCCAAAGAGAACAAGTCTAGGGATTTCCGATGCCAGGATGGACGCTTCTGAGGCTTCAGAAGCATGAGAAACAACTGTACAGGACAACAAAACCTTAAAAAACTCAAAAATTGCAAGACAGGACAAATCCGGAGTTTTAGAAGTCAGAAAGGCAAACTCCGGATTATATAAGCAGCCTGTATGCGGTGCTGAGGAGCCATACTTGTCTGGATGATAGCTGAAGATCCAGAGCACCTCAGAGGCTGAAAGTAGTACCAACAGATAGCGTTGAAGAGGTAGAAGCAGTAAAGTAAAAGAATGACAAAAGAAATAAGGAAATGAATGAAAG
>JABAJZ010013899.1:0-12600 GCA_018857265.1 Termitomyces sp. T32_za158 | reverse complement strand
AGTAGCGTTGGAGTAAAAAGCGATTCTCGGGGAAAAGTGGGTTCGCAAAAGGAGGTGGCGAAAAAGACCATAAAAGGCGAGCGATATCTTCAACAAGTCCTCATCTTACCATTGCATCAACCACCATCATCTAACATCACCTCCTAACTGTTAACTCTTTCTTCACTCAGTCTATCACGACTTGACACTATCATGGCCTCATCACACCCATCACACCACTGCCCAATTGATCATTCAGAGAACAACGAAACGAAATACTGCACTATTTGTGACGAGTACTTCGATTCGCTAGAACAACTTCTTCAACATGTACAAACGTCCGATGTACACCCGCGTTGCGAGCCTTGCAATCGCGGATTCCTAAATAAGAACTCCCGCAGAAGGGTAAGTCTTATGCGCCACACCCGTTGCCATCCCACCCCTAATTATGTTTCCTCATAGCATTACGCCCTGTCTTCTAACCACATTTATTGTGAACTCTGCGACAAACTCTTTAAGACATATGCAGCGCTAAATGTGCACCTCGAACATTCCATCCGTCATTCTGATGATTCAGACGACGACGACGAGGATGCCGTTGATGATCGTCCAGACGGTTGGGAGGAGGAGCTTGCTGAGCAACTCGAGAGAGAAGCATGTGCTAATCTCGTAGAAGAACAATTCACTGTCGACCCTGAAGAAGAAAAGGGTCATTCAAATGTGCAGCGCAAACAGGCGATGCTGGTAAGTAAACCCCTTTTTCACACATCTACCCCTTTTCTCAAATAAGCGACTACAGACATTCATGGCTCGTCGCAAGCGCGGTGTACCCAACGTAGCACGTTCATATTGTTGCCCAGTCTGTCTCGGCCATCCAAAAACCGTTGCCTCGACTCGCTGCGGCCATATCTTTTGCACGTCGTGAGTATTATCACTAAACCGTAACTTGAATGAAAAATTTACAAATTCTCTTTAACCTCAGATGCATCTCTAAGGCCATTGAGCAAAAAGGGGAGTGTCCGTCATGCAGGACGAAGAATGGAAAAATGCACATACGTAAACTTGACATGGGAATATATTAGTGTTACTGTTCTTCGATACTCTTGACCAACAATAAACAATGATTTCTTCGACCAACTACCCAGGGAACTTTTCGTGATCCTTTCTCTGCAATCTTTAAAGAGCTTTCATCATTCACAACACACTGACGAAGTCGTTTTCCTCTCAGAACGAAAAGAGTTAATTTGAACTTTCTGCCTTTAAGATAGGACAGTCACACCAGCAATTCATCACCAAATGAGAGCGACTGTTCTTCCAATCCCAATGGCGAAGAAAGTCACCATTAGCACACAAGGTGAAATTGACATATCTCCTGATTGGGATCCGGGGACGGGCAAGAAATGCTCTGATTGTTCTTTTTGCTCAGCCGCTGATTGCTAATAAGATAAAGTGAGTAGCGACAGGATGTGTGCGATCGACAAAATACCTTGAACGCTACGAGTCCAACGATCACCCCTAAAGCGAAAAAAATAAGCGCTTGTATCAGCCATATTACTCCCCACACTTAGCATGATATATAGTCTGTCAGTAAACGTCCAATGAAGCTTGTGGGAAATACCTTGTGATGGAAAACAGCCACAGATGTGAGCAAATTCCGAAGCATCTGAGCTGTTGACTTTCCGCACTATCGTGTCATCTATTTTGGCCTGTCAGAACAGTTCAGGAGATGGGATGTGGACCTACTCACCGACAACGTCCCATATAACATACAAGCATGACATAACACCGATGAACAGTACCTGCATTAACCCTTACGTTAGCGCAACGTTAGCATGAAGCGTAAACAGAACATACGAAATACCGAAGGGCCACTCCGCCTCCTGCGAACCAGAATAGAATAATAAGACCCGACATCCCAAGTATAAGGACCCATGTCCTGGGCGAAATCAGGCAACAATGTCAAACGTAGAGTATCTTCAATCTCACAAGAAATTGCGACGCGCCCATCGCAGAGTAGATAGAAAGAAGACAGCAAGGACGAGCGACGCAACCTTGCTCGCGTTCGTATTAAATCCACACGCAATCAGGCACGCTCCAATGAAGGAAGAACCGAGGTATCCGGCTGGAAGAGTCAACCATTGTACGCCGCCCCGACATTGCTGTTACCCCTCCTTCATCGGCTATTCGCGAGCATCAAGCATTGGCTGTGACATTGTAACACGATAAAAAACACGTACGATCGAGCTCAATGGAGTGGATATGTGCGCCAGTCAACACCCCCATGAACGCATGGCTCATCTACAGAGTATGTGGCCATTCAGTTGTGCACTGAGCGAGGCAATGATTTTACATACTTCATGGAATCCAACAGTAAGAAGTCTGAGAATATTCAAGCCCATTGCTTGTGACAGAACAACATGATGCTTACTTGAATGGGTATACTACTCAAGCTCGATTTTATGGTTTTACGTTATGAGACTTGCAGACGTACTGATCATTTTAAGGTATGGGACGTGCCTATCAGTCACATAAGTTCAATAAATGTACCGCGAGCCAGATTGTGGGCGTTGTGCACCATAAAATAGCAATGACAAGGATATAGACTCCAGCAACGATCAGGGTAGTTCTCTGGGTATCATTCGGCGTGATTTGCGTCTTGAAGTCTCGCGTATAGTGTAGTTGCGTTACGTTGGAAGCCCGAGCAGCAAGAAAAATCATTTCACTTCGTTGAGGGTATGGAAGAAAGTGCTGTGGGTATTGGGTAGTCCTCGAGGCACCATTTTGAGTTGGCTGTGTTCGGCTGAGTTTCCCAGGTCCGATGTCTCGATTCGGCTGCTGTGTCATTGATGCAACTGAACGTCCTGACTCACACCTTGTTATGTACACAGCGCGGGCGTCCCTACCTCAACGGGGCTATGATCATGAGGGGCTATGTATGTAGTTTTAATCTCAATATTTCGGAGGATCAACGATCACTCCCTGCGCCCAACGTCATCAGCCATTTTCCTGCGCCTCCCGTCCATCAATTGTCTATCAGCCTTCGGATAAGTACGAACCGCTGTTCAGCGTCGCTCAACGCTGGTCAACAGTCATCAAACAACTCCGCCCCAGCACATTCGCTTTCTTCCGATGATTCTACACCTCCCCCATCTCTCCATATCGTACTTCGTCTGACAATCCACACGTAATACTATTTTCAATTACTTTTCGTGAGCTCCTACTCTACTCGTACAATGACGATGGCCAAGACCACAAAGTTCGGCATCTCGGAGGATATGAGGAATTTCGACGTTCCACGGACGAAGGGCAATGTCAATCAACACTGCGGACTCATCGGCCTTCGAAGAGAACGGAGAACACGCCGAAGCAAGATATCCAAGGTGAGTACTCCCTCTGCAGCTGTGTTCGACGTCCCTCTATTCCAACAAGTCAACAGCTTGTAAAGCAAAATTCTACATAGCTACAGTGCACATGAATCATACATATGGAGCAATTCCCTATCATTCTCGGGATACATGGTAGCCCCGCAAACGCGACACCAAAATAGAATTGTCAGCCAACCATCTTTCCCGTCAATCAAGCACCTTGAGCTGGCCCTCGGCCATAAAATAGATCATCTGCGCCCACACAGCGAGTCTCAAACTTTCGAAGTAACCCACCTGAGAAGGCATGGCCATGAGTTCTCAAGCCGTTAAAAAAACACCGAGTCTCGCCTTGCGGCTACTCTGGACAACAGCAACCAAATCACCCTCCTCACAGGTACAAGGCTTGCCTTGGTTTTGGGGTATATTGTCCACAATATATGAGTACATTTGAAGAACGTTTTATAGGGCTTTTCTCATGTCGTTTGCTCTCATTGCATTGGATCAAACTATTCTTGCAACTGCCCTGCCAAAGATCGCCTCTCATGTTGATAGATTTTGATGCCGTGTCTGAATTATCGTTGATTGCCAGCGGGTACTTTCTACCCCAGGTACGGAACAAGTGTCAAGCTCACTGGTGAACTAGTGAAAATTCTTGATTCGCTAAATGTACTGGCACAGGTAGCTTTTATGCTGTTCTTTGGTAGTGTTCTCTCTATGGCACCCGCGAAACCGGTCCTTCTGTTCTCAATCGCTGTTTTTTAGATCGGAAGCTGACTTTGTGCAGTGGCACCGTCAGTGTCTGTTCTCATCCTCGGACGTGCTGTGGCAGGATTTGGTGCTTCGGGCTTGTGGGTAGCTATCATGAGCATAATTGGGCGGGTGGGTCTAAGCATGCTGATATTCCAGGAGGCTAAGCCCGTTGGTAGGTGACGACTATGGTGCAACGAGCCATTCTAAGGGGGCTCTCCGGGGCTCTTTTTGCCCTGGCATCCATTGTTGGGCCTCTGATTGGGGGCGCGTTTGCAGGTAAATTTAACGAACGAAATTATCTCTTTGATATTGTACTGACCTTCATTCTGACCAGATCATGTAACTACGGAATCTATTGTCTACATTCAGTCGTAATGTACTATGTCAGGTGGTGTTCCTGTGCGCTGTTTTTCATTTTGAGTCTTCAATCATATGCTGATTGAGGCTGTCATCCAGATATCAATCTACCTGTGAGTTCCAGTCAGATTTGGTGGAACCTGAAAATAAAATATGTATCCTTAGATCGGCCCAGTCTCGATGCTTGCTGTCTTGATTTTCCTCCCGTTTCGGGCGCCTTTGGTGCAAAACAAGTCCCAATGGCAGAGATAGCTGCATCTGGACTGGATTGATACCTTTTTGAGCCTCTCAATGGTCACAACGCTATTATTGGCATTACAGTGGGGTGGCAACACTGAACCTTGGAGCAATCTGGTGTAATATTTGTCTCGTACTGGTAAGCGAAAACGTTTCAATCGTTGAGAATCCTGCAAAGTTCAATGAACTTCTAGTTTGCACTGCTTCTGATAGGATTTGTGATCTGGGAACATGCAAAGGGTTCGAATGTCATTCTGCCTGAAGATGCTACTTCGAAAAAATATCCGAGACGCATTCATCGCGTCAGTAAGTCGTGCACCGACTCTTTGCGTACATGTTTCTGACATTGCTCACCAGGCTTTCATTCAGCTCGCATTCGTTGGCACTGTGGTGGGTGAGTGAGTGTGCTGTGAATTACAGTTCTAGCAACGTTGACATTGCGATGCAGTATTACTTGGTATGTGCCGATGACATATGACCTGAAAAGATGTCAGGCTTCAGCATTTAATGAATTCTACAGCCCCTTCTATACCAAGTTCGTGGACATTCTGCACCAAAATCCGGAATTGGTATACTCCAGTTCATGATGTGGGTATATTTTTCTTGACAAAAAGAAAATGACCACAAATCCTGTTCTAGTTTCGGTGTCGTCAGTATGCTTGAATTGATCAAGCTATTGCTCTCTAGTTAAGTGTTCATTGTGTAGCTACGATGGTTGCTGGGAGAATAGTATCAGTGAGTACATTTAGATCACTTTTGACCTCCTTACAAAGTCCGCTGTGAAGGCTAAAAGCCTAGCTTGGCCTTTTCTGCTTTTTTTCCTGCTCATCGCATCAATTGGCTCCGGCTTCCTCTTTACCACAACATATGAATCTACGGCGGCAAGTCTTGCTTGGTATCAGATTCTCGTCCGGGCAGGGCTAGGGGCTGCCGTGCAGAATACGGTGTGTCTCATCTAGTAGAAAGAAGTCTTTTTGTCGGAGTTTGAGCACAATTGAATCATTGAAGGCTGAATTGGAAGCAATAATCGTTCGTCCAACAGGGATCTCATGCAAAGCACCTTGCGATCACGAAAAATCGACGATAAATTCCAAGATGAAACAAAGGCTTACATTATAGCGTTCGCCCCTGTTACAAGTTCTCTTTGTAGAGGCCATTGATTCCGCTTGAGCGTGCCAATGAGCAATATCATAGCGTATAACGAGTGCCAAAAGGTTCGAATTTATTGACGAGCGCAACTCAGCCGAAACATTTGAAGGCCGAGTCTGTTTAACATTACCTCCTTGTTACCTCGTCACGTTGAACCAGTCGCATAGCCATACAAATATAGAGCCATGCAGGCAAGGTTTTCCGAACGAAAAGGTGTAATCAAACTTGAAAAATATACAATATGTAGACAGTGAGGAGGAAGGAGGAAGGAAAAAGGTTACGTGTAGCTACATACACCTCTAGGCCCACAGATGCACCGCAACTTAGAACCCATGCCTACACAGCCTACACCCTAACGCTTAACAGCACTTGCTGCCCTGGTTGGTGGAGTTGTCTACGCTGTGACCGACGCTGATACTCTCCTTGGGAGGCTCGATGTTCGTCGTGGACGACTCTAATGATTTGCTGGAAACGATGCGGTAGATATCTGTCGCAGACATGTAAGCTGGAGCATGCCTTCTAGTGCTCGCCCTCGAACATACCAGTTAAGATGGTCTGGAAGGCACTTTCAACATTGGAGGCGTCCAGCGCCGAGGTTTCAATGAAGGAAAGTCCATTCTCAGCTGCGTTACACGGTGAGTGGTAAATCTAAAACTTGAGTTCCCATGAGATAGCGTACTCGAAAATGCCTTTGCCTCGTCAGTCGGCACAGCCCGCAGGTGTTTCAAGTCGCTCTTGTTTCCAACAAGCATGATCACGATGTTTGAGTCCGCATGGTCTCGAAGCTCCTTCAACCACCGCGTGACGTTGACGTATGTTGCATGCTTTGCAATATCGTATACGAGCAGTGCACCCACTGCACCGCGGTAGTATCTAGAGTGGGTAAGGTTCAGCGAGGGACCGTAAGATAGAAGTATGTAGCGACTATACTGACGCCGATGTAATGGCACGATAACGCTCCTGACCAGCTGTAAGGGTCGTTATTGATATATGTAGGTGTACAGCCGCGGCGCAGCCTTGACAGGACCAGTAAACGCACCAGTGTCCCAAATCTGGGCTTTCACAGTCTTTCCATCGACATTGATAGACCTTGTGGCAAACTCGACACCAATTGTTGATTTTGACTCAAGGTTAAATTCGTTACGTGTGAAACGCGAGAGCACTGAACATCAAGTCAGGCTCCCCGCCGAAGGCTAACCAAGTGCAAAACTCACAGTTTCTGCAAGATTGCCACGTTAAACCCTTTGATACAGCAGAAAGCGGAAGAAAACGCACGATTTCCCGACACCGGAGTCGCCAATAAGAACGACCTAGAATATGGTGCCATATGTTAGCTTATCAGCCCAAATCCGACGGCATAGTGGCTCGCCTTGAAAAGATAGTCATAGTTGCTGCCTTCAGCCATGTTAAGTTGTAGAAGATTGGATCTTTTGTATCTGGGGATGACAGGGGGATATACTAGAGGTTTGCGGTGTTTCGTTTCAAGCTTGTGGATGCACCGGCGGAGTTTGAATGCCCCTGCTGGTCCGCCATGCTCTTTCCGACACATTTATTCCATCCGCGAACCACAGTTATTGATGCTCATTGTGAGGAAGCAGAATAAACCATATCCTTTGACCTCCAATATCACGGCGCTGGTGGTTAGTCGGTGACACCATTTTCAAGTATCTGGCTGTATAATCACTTGGTCTGCTGAGTGTGTGATCTAGTCGAGGTGCCTGAATCACTGGAGAACATTATTCTGACGTCTACGATGGGACGGTGGGACAACGGGCTTTGCGGCCCGCGATGCCTCCAATCTCATTCACGCTTGGGAAGGAGACATCCCATTTCTCATCTGAGCCTGATTAAGCTTTGCGAAACATAAGAGACCTTTTCTTCTTGTTCGGTAATGGTCAAGCGTGTCTGTCAAATTATCAAAGTCGGTTATCATTGTTCGATCTCGAGTATTATGTTGCGCTCTGACAGGTATCCAAGCTCAAGCCGGGTGCAGTTGCAGAGTACAAGGAGATCCATGCCGCGGTGTGGCCTGGTGTGCTCCTTGCACTTGAGCGCGCTCACATCATTGATTATTCTATCCACCATTATCCACCTTTGCAACTCCTTATTGCAACGTTTAAGTATAATGGAGACGATTACGAAGGAGACATGGCGAAAGTCGCGCAGGATCCTGAGACGCAGCGTTGGTGGAAAGTTACTGATATAATGCAGGAGAGTTTTGAGGAAGGCGCGGAAGGAAGTGGAAAGGAAGTACCTTGGTGGACGGTCAGGTAATTTGATAACGGATATCGACTTTATTGACGAATCTTTCCACAGAGCCTGGAAGAAGTCTTCAGGTTTGAGGGAAGATATTGAAGTCTAGAATGGTATACTTCCTTGCCCTTCCTACCTGCAACTCCTTCCGAAAAAACTCCCTCTATATCTGGATGATTCTGCGATGTTGTTACGTTAGAAAAGGTTCAAGTTCGTCACTGCACAAATACCGATGGTATACTCATCGACTGTTCCCGTTTGTAATCTGAAGAACTATATACTATCAAAGTGTGATTTGCAGAACACAGAACCCTGATTCTGAATTTGATCAACGTAGCTCTCTGAGCCTCTCTCTTTGCAGAGATCGGAGGACGTTGCGCGAGCCCGGAGATTATCAAATCCAAAAAAATGTCTTGTACATACCAGGCCTTGTCAATTAAAGGGTCAGGTGGCCTTGGTATACCGCTTAAAAGCGCAAAGGCCATGTCCAATGAGCCAGTGCTTTCCGCTACGAGTTTGTGATATTTTTAGCAGCCCGTGAACTTCAAATATGTCAATGTGCCACACGGGGCTAATGGAGAGATAAGGATAAAGTCCTTCTCGCCAGACAGATTTTTTCTTCGACATTCTCATATCGTATTTGATTCCGTTTTCTCATTTAAAGACAGTCCTTGCATAGCTTCTGATATTGGGGAGCGACGGAAACGAAAAAGTGAGACGGCGAATTATTGAGCCTTATTGATGTGCCTCCATTTATTTGATCCAGTGTTTGTTTGACAAACGTAAGTTTTTGACCTCCGGCAATTCGACTACCCACAACACATACACCTTCCGCGTCTCGCGATCGCTTTCGGCAAATCGCAAGTTGCATCGGCAACGAACTGGTTAGAGACTCAAGGACAGTCGAAATAACGTTAAGATACTATCACAAGTACAATCTACGCTCAAAAAGTAACTGGTGACCTTGAGACAATTGACTTGCGTTACTTTCTTTTTGTCTTGATGCGTCATGCCCTTCCCAGTGCCTGCAGTTATTGAAAACATCCATTTCACTTGTAAAAGGCTTGCCGAGCTGCCGACTTCTTTTGGTTCCGTCAATGAAGAAGGGGAGTATGAAAGTACACTTCCATATGAAAAGGCAGAACCCACATAGGTCACACGAACCTCTCATCACTGCGATCATACGCCTGTGGATACGGGCACCGTGCTCATTTGTGCCTATGGAGATCTTGGAGAATACCCCTGAGGACGCCGCAGGGTCTTTATTTTGCTTGGCATTACACGAAGATCAAAGCCCTTATGCAGATCGTTAAAGGTAATTGCCAAATGTGGATCAAAAAAAACTTCCAATGTCATGGGTTTATTGTGGCATATAAGACCAGAAAGTTCATTCTTCCCTTTCCAGCTTCCCTTTCCAGCCTCCCCCCTCCTTCCAGTCTCTTTCCCTTTACGTCCTCTTCCTTTCTTTTTCAGAGTTTCAACGACACTCGTTCCCTAGCGCGTTTCTGTTTCCATCATGTTTTCCCGCAGCACTGTTTTTGTCCTCCTCGCACTTGTCCTATTCACTAACGCAGTTCCCTTGCGTCATGGTCGTCGCGGTACCTGCCGTTCCCATTCAACCGTGTCTGTACCCGCCATTCCTTCGGCAACTGCGACAGCAGAACCTACTGCCGACAATGGCGAGATCGTACCCGCTAGCAGCGGTAACGATGCAACAAGCACAATCAAGTCCACCAAGACGTCTTCTGCAATCGTCTCTCCACCTACGACCACCAAGTCGCTCGTTACCCAAGGGAAACTCTCGTCCCTCTTCCCGGTGTCCGGCTTCTCCAAGTCATGGTCCACTTCGCCACTTGCTTCCAATCCTCTTCCTTTGTCCGACTCTACCTTCCGTCCCTCGAAAGAAATAAAAGCTCTGTCGCACAGCTATGTCGCCGCTCCCGATGGCAAGAAGGCGATGCAAGCCCACTTTCCCCAGGGCTCGTACACGTTCACCCACAGCCCTCAGGGTGGACTCTCCTTCTACGCCCCTGGCCCCGGTTCTGTTGACCTCACCACTGCCAAGGAGGCTACGTTCGGCTACTCTGTCTTCTTCGAGAAAGGTTTCGCGTTCAACAAGGGTGGCAAGTTGCCTGGTCTCTGTTCGTATCCTTCGCATATTGTATTTCATACATATTGCTCACATTTTTGGTACAGATGGCGGCGACAGTGAAGAGGAAGCTGTGAGTTGTTCCGGTGGAAGGCGTTCGTCGAAGTGCTTCTCTGCCCGTCTTATGTGGCGTGGTGAGGCTGCCGGCGAGTTCTATACCTACCTGCCACCCTACACAGACGCGCGCTTTGCAGCCAACGAGGCTCAGTGCAATGCCGTAGCCAACTCAGATTGCAACCCCACTTATGGTGCATCCATCGGTCGCGGCTCCTTCAAGTTCGCGGATGGTGCTTGGACTACTGTTACTGAGCGTGTTCGCCTCAACGATGTCGGCAAGGCCAATGGCGAGCTTGAGCTGTTCGTCAATGGCAAGAGTATCATCAACCTCGATGGCCTGATCCTCAGGGACAGCTCTGCAGGGAGAATTCGCGGCATCCAAATGCAGACATTCTTTGGAGGTAAGCCTTTCACTTATGGCAATTGAACTAATGCTTATGGTTCGCGTGTAGGACATACCTCGGACTTTGCTTCACCGAAAACTCAGAACGCCTACTTCTCCGACTTCTCCGTTGCCATCACAGAGACTCTTTAATGACGACTGGACTTTCACTGACCCGCAATAACCATTTAACGATCAAACTCGACTCTCACCGAACATTAGCTCGGCAACAGTCATCGGCGTGCCGATGACAACATTCTTTTGACACCACATCGTACACATCACAATCACTGTATCATATCCGCATTCCGTTTCTCTCCTTGCCCAGTCGCATCTTTTTTCATGCCCAGGCTTGTCCTGGGTCACGACCAGCGCCGACTAATCACGCAGCATTCACGTCGCAGGCATGTTCCTGGTTTTTATAGCACATTTACGTATACTTGTACCTGAAGGGAGGCTGGATGGATGGGCCTCGATGGCCCCTCTGATCCTCCTTGCACAGTGTGTACGCTGGAGATTTTCATTGCTTTACTTAGTGTACAGTCATACTCGGTATTTTACCGTTGGTATGGGGTTAATCGGTACTCCATGATATTCAATAAAATATTACACCGATTTCTGTCTTTCTGGCTGTTGGTTGACTTGAACAACTGCAATGCCTAAGTTTCCGCGCTTCCGCGCCTAAACGTTTCAACTCGAAGCTCAACGTTAAAATTCGTATATCCAGAATTGCGGTTGGCGAGGATTCATTATCGGGTGAAGACTTCGTTACCCGGACCACTCACAACCTTGTCACCTATAAAGCATTTGATACAACCGGCAGAGGCTACCTGCAGTGCGAGCGACAAAAACAACACGTACATTATGAAAAAGTATCCGACCTGCCTGGATCGAACAGGCGGCATCAAGATAGAACTTATCCATTACAGTCTTGCGCTCTACCAACTGAGCTAAGGTCGGTTGATATTGAACTGTTTTCGTACATTATCACCTCACATCTGGAGGTGCAGTCAAGAGAGATGGCGAAACGACACGACATGTTTAACGCGCAGGAGCTCATACGACTCGACTGGGTGCTCTCGCAGCTTCCTTCTCGTTCTTGAGAAGACATTCGACATTGTTTCCGAGCTTGCGGCGTTCCTCGAGGGAGAACTGTGGTGCCTTCGACGAGTATCTCAGATCTAGATTGAAAATCTAGCTCCGATATGTTCTGATTGTCAATCCCAACTTACTGAGGCTGGGATATTGGAGAGGAATCTCTTCACTTCTAATAGGCAATGTCGAGAGATCAAGGGGCAAGGATGGTCCAATCCATGCATTCCGGAATTCGTGGTCACTGTTGGCAGATGTCACAGCATTGACTACTAGGTGCGTACGACATACGTTCTCTTTGAGGGCGAATGATCTGTGAGTGCCCTACCACAACAAACCTAGAACCCTTACCTGATCACGAGTCAATGGATGGACCAAGATACTATGAAGATCAACTCGTCCCGGTTCTGTCGTTGGTCGCAGAGAAACCATACCTGAGATCGCCACGATGCTGACAGAGATACGAAAACACCGATGCAAACGTTTCAGAAGGGACCCAGATCTCGTACGAGCCTATCACATGATAAATCTGCTTATTCTGCTTCAATTGACTCCCTAGGCTTGACACACCTATCGGATGCGGACCCATGGGCTCAGTATTGACACGAAAGAGTGGCACAGCAACAAAGGCACCGTCATGGCGTAATCGAAGAACGGCGTCCCTTAGTTCAAGCGCGGCGTGTTGAGAAGCAGCATTCTTCTGGTGAAAGTATATATCTAAGATCAAAGATCAAAGCGGACTTGAGTTGGTGGTAGGGCTGCGCACCGACCCGTCACGGGTGTCGGCCGTACAAGTGTCGGCCGTTACCCGTCATTTCGAACCCCGATGA
>JABAJZ010013898.1:0-12628 GCA_018857265.1 Termitomyces sp. T32_za158 | reverse complement strand
CATCAACTTCCTTCCCCATCCAGACTAGTCCGATCCCCCGATCTTCCTTCCTCAGCCCACGCCCCCAAAAGCCAACCCGCAGTCCCGGAGTCCGCATACTATGCGCACTCTGGCCCCTCCCGAGTATATAAGGCTCCGGCCACCTTAGTCGGTCTCTAGACTTAGTATTAACAATATCTCCCTACTTATCCTTTTCTTCTCTACTCTGTTCTTTCTCTATCTCTCTCAATAAACTCTGTTTCCTTCTCCTCTCTGTCCGATTCCCCGTTCCCACCCCTTGTTCGCCCTCTGGCGAACCCCTTGTTTGCCCTCTGGCGACCTCTGTATTCACTCCGGTCGCCTCTAACTGCCTTTGGACTACCCCGGAGTACTCCGGACTTCACGCCAAAGCCTCCTCTTAGATTCGGACTACTTCGGCGCACTTTGGACTCCCCACGGAAGCCTCCTACTTTCACTGTTGCTCTTCCTAGCCTCTCCGACTAGTGGGTTCTTTGCTCTACAGAGAGCCCCCAGGTCAGCGGTACCTGACAGGCAACATGACCCGATAAGGAAGAAAGAAGTGTTTTCTGTGATGATGAACTGACTGTGCAACCGCGCAAGGGCAGTGGGTAATAGTAATTGTTGATAACCAACATAGGGATGTCAGGAGAAAATCAGGATAATTATCTCTTCTTGTGCTGCCCAGATGCTTGGCTGAGAGAATCAGAGGGAACAACACATTACTACTTGACTTGTGTTTAGTGAAGCTGCTGACATGAGGGTGGGATGAGAAGAACGACTTTGAAGTGTGTTATCAAATATATGTGACCGAAACTTTGATTTTTTGTTTGAGTGAAGTTGACATGAGGAAAGATAGGAAGAATCATGTTGTACCACTGTGAATATCAAATCCACCTATGTGACAGAACAAACTTTACAGTATCTGTGCAGGAAGTTGTACTCATTTTACCACTGAAAGAACATCTAGATTACTAAAATGACAAAATGGTGACTATCTCATCTTCCATCACTTCCAATGATGTTTTTCAAACAATGCACGATACATTATTTCTTGAAGCCTCTTTGATGAAGATGGTACAAGATGAAGGAGGTTTTACGCACCGTGGCATACATTGTACCTCTTGAGACAGCGTGATGACCATGGAGAAAAGGTACATTGGCGGATGTGTGACAATGGCCCAATTCTCGAAGCAAATGAGCCAGTTTGGTGCCAGAAAGTAATGATTGTCACTGTTGAGCAAGCACTTGAGAGTCAGAAGACAATGAGAATGATACAAGGACAATTATCTTGTCTTCCCAGGCTTCGGATGACGTTTGACACCAGAACAAAGAGCGACACGTTCTCACTTGTTTAGGTGAACCCATTTAGACTCACCCAAAACAGGACATGAAGTAAAGAAGACAATGGTGAAATGGTCTTGCCAAAGCTTTTTTTTTTCAAATTCATGCCCCATGGGTCAGGGTGGATAGGGTCCAGGGTTGAATGTTGACCTTGAGGCAAAGCCTCATCTTGTCAACACGTGTTGCCGCTCACCGTGTTTATTGTAAGTATCAGAAGTACTTCTGTCAGCAGAGGAAGGATGGAGCAGAATGGCGGTGTCCCAATATTATCTGATGAGTGCAAGTATTGCATCCACTGCCACCCTGTGCCCAGAGGGCCAAGACAACACTGGTTTTCAGCCTATTGATAGTAAAGTGGACCTTTTGCAAGGCATGAGGTGTGCTTGTGTACTGTGTTGGGGATCAAGTAGGGCCTGGCCAGTGGGTGGCGGTCAGGCTGTCCATACCGTCACACATGTCCCCCCTTCTCCAAGGGCTTGCTTTATGCCTGTACATCCATCCCAAATGCCTCCCATTTGTACTGCAGGTGAGTTGGTCAATGATAAACGTGCAATAGGTGGGGTTTCATTATGTTTCTAGGGAGGAGAAACATGGACTTACATCATTTTCTGCATTTCTCTATTGATGTGATAGAAATTGAACAGGCCCCACAAGTGGTGACTTACAGGTTTCTTAACAAAACGTCGTCTTCATCCGCTGACATGGACTCAGCAGACCTGAGTAGTTCAACCATATGTGAAATTTCTCTGCCTCCAATGCCCCAGCGTACATCCCATAACAAATGGTGCAATGCGTCGTATATACCTTGCCCACCGAATGTGTTCATACTCTTTCATTCCTTGTTTATTCGTGACCAGAAGGTCTCCAACAAGGTTGAGGGAAACCGCAGTAAGCTCTCCAAGATCATCTGTGAGTCTTTACTTCTTTTATCATTGTCAAATTATCTAACAAAGCCAGGTATGTACTGGAAGGCTCTCACCAAAGAACAGCAGGATGAGTGGGAAGCGAAAGCTGCCCAAGCATTAATTGAGCACAGGAAGCGCTATCCTGATTGGCGTTTCCATCACGCTGCAAACACAAGTGCCAATGTTGAGCTGAAGATCAAAATAAAAGATGGGGTGCAACGAGGAAGAGTGAGAAAAGATCCACCTGACCAGGGAGTTGGAGCCAAAGACAACTTGGAGGAGGGTTTGGACAAAGGAACAGGCACAATGCGTGCGGAAGAGGAAGTGTGCTCACCAAAATTGCAGGGCTGCTGAGTGAGGGGCAGGAGGGAGAAGCACTCAAGCACGCAGTGGAGAAATGGGAAGCAGAACAACAGGTGATCCACGTTGTTCTGTGTCTGTGAGTGCATCTGTGAGTGCACCAGACTCAATGTTGTCTTTGCCCGTCATCCCAAGTGTGTCTGCTTCCACGGATAGAGAGCCGACGCCATTGACTTTGACTTTTGTCCTGAGCCTGCTTTTGTTAGTGTCAAAGTCTTGTGCTCCCATCACAACATGTGCACGTGCCTCGAGCTCAAAGGGCCCAGATTTGCCACCAGCAGCTTCTAAAAGTCCAGTCCTGAGTCCATCCTTGTTGCTGGCTTCACCTGTCATAACACGTGCATTGTCAATGGAGTGAGAACCATCTATTCCTTACTTCGGCACACCAACACCTGCAGTTTCACACCTGCCATCATCACCTAGCACTCCACGCTCATCAGTTTTGACCTCTACCTCCGCTTCAATGGCGTTGCTGAAACCCCCTCCATCATGGCCCCCTTTGCCAGTCATGCCGCAGTCTCTAGCTTCTACCGCATTGAGACCAAGACCATTACCCTGGCCCCCTTCTCCTGCTACATCTCACACTCCAACTTGCTCTTCCTTTTCCGCTTTCAGCCTGCTGGAACATTGGGAATTAGAACATAGGCTCGCTTGCTCAAAAGCATCATCTTTGCCTGTTTCAATGCGCACATCTGCCCTAACCATGGATCTAGTGCCATCAATGTTCCTGACACATGCCTCAAGCTCCGATGTAACACAACAACCACTAACTGTAGCACCAGTGTCTATCCTGAGCCCATCAGTATCAGTGCCTTTATCCACATTGTCTTCACGTGCATTGACAATGGACAAGGAGCTGCCAGCACCATTGCTTCTTCCTTGCCTGGAGACATCAAGCTTGAACACTGAGCTTTCACCCTCATTGCCCCACACCCCTTTGATGTTACCCTGCACACCCTCGTGACCAATACCGATACCAACACCTAGGTGGCCTAATTTGCCAATGACCCCCTACACCCCCCATGTATCCACACCTTGGCCCACCTCGCCTGGTATACCCCGCATCTCCACATCCTTCCCCACTTACCCACGTGCAGAGCGGGATGCATCCCTGCATTCCAGCCGCTCCAATTCGCCAGCCAAGTCAGTGTTGTCCTCTCCCGTCGTATCACATGCATCTTCTTTGGCGGCAGCTTTGGAGCTGGGACTGTCTTCACCATCGTGTGTTTACGCTCCATCAACACCTAAAGATGTACCCCCACCGTCCCCAGCAATGTCGACGTTGACACCTACTGTGCCCATACCGATACTTCTGCCTTTGTGGCCTGTGTCACCAAGTACAGGTGTGTCGATGCTGATAGCCTGGCCCCCCTTGCCCATCATCCTGTGTTCCGCTTCTTTTCCCGTGTTTATGCAGACAGCAGAGGACTGTGCACTTGCAATAGGACATAAAACCAGTCGCTCGAACTCTGCATCAGTGTTGTCCTTGCCAATCATGATACACACGTGCACTTCCGCTTTGAAGGATCAAGAAACGTCAACACCAATGTCGAATCGGTCCCCATCCACCTCATCTCCTCTCATGACCATGGTATGAACACCTGTTTTGACCCCATCATAGCCTGCTTCACCTGTCTTGTCATCGGCGCTGCGCTCGCCCATCGCAGCGCGGACACCTGTGCCCACTTCATCCTGGTCAAATGTGTCGTCCTCTCCAACTACACATCATACCCCCAATCACAATCACAATCCCACTCCTCCCAATCCCAATCCAATTCCCATGTCCAAATTGGAATCTTCTGCATCTGACACCCCGATTTTGTCATGTCGGTCCTGGCCCAGATCGCGTTCGCACATGCAGCAGTTGCCACAGAATTCTAATTTGCCATCTATGGGCATGAAGCAGTTGTTGTCTGTGCCTGCTCTGAAGAGAGGTCATCACCACCATTGGCAGCAGCAGCAGCAGGAGCCTGTGAGGATGGATGGGGGATTTTGGTGGCCTGCTCCTCATGAGCAGGGGCATATTTGTGGCCATGACCATGAGCCGGAGCAAGAAAAGGGGCAAGAAAAGGAGCAGGAAGCAATGGAGATCCCAATGCAGCTGCATGTGGCAGTGCCGGTGAGGGATGGGTCATTTGATGTTTGTGCTTCACAGGATCTAGAGATGGAGAATGAGTTCGATATTGTGGGTGTGGAAGGAAGTGAGCCGGTATGGAGCTGGTCCAATTTTGCCTACGATCCAAAGTCGACATTGGTATGTTCATCGGTACATGAAGTTTTTACCACATACATAAAACATTTTTCTGAGACAGACATATAGACCCCCATTGTGACCCAAATGACCCCTGGCACAAGCGCTGGAATTTCTCACCTTCCCTGTCTCCATCTCGAATCAATCCTGGCCCATGAGTGGTGGTTCAATCCCTGGGATGCAGACACGACCATCCACGCAGGTGAATTCCTGCACCCGCCTCCACCAACACCCATCTCTCCCATCCCATCTCCTCTCTCCCCCCCACCATTCACATTCTCCCCCATCGCGCACACCCAGTGTTTGTCCTTCACTTCGCTTGCAGGGTGGGACGGAACTAGCTCTGAGCCCATGAATGCAGAATCTGATGCAAACCACAATGCGAGCACTGGGACTTGTACAGCAGTGAAAGCGACCGTCGCCAGGATTGATGGGATGGGATGGACCTGTGGTGGTTTGCAGAGATTGGGTGTTCAGGGAGGGGGCTATGGGGTCGATTGTCAGCAGTGGGTCGGATGATCCCCCCGAGTTTTGGTTTTTTTTCGCTTTATCTTCAAAATGTGGCCGTTGAAATACTTTATGACTGTGTTTGGAGCTGGTGATTGTCAATTGCAGATTGTATATATAACTTTGCGGAGGATTTGAGCCGTGAATAGTACCTTGTATTTTCTCGTGTCTATGTATTTATATCTATACTACTCCACGGATTGGGGTATATCTATTTTTGAACATGATCAGCTATTCGTTTGTTTTTTTCTTTTGCTCTCGCTATTCGTACCCATTCCGAAAAGTTCAATCTGATCCTTGTGAAAACTATTCCACGATGACTTACTATGATACTATCATGAATAATCACACACATGGAGGACTATGACTGGAGCACGAAAGAAGTCTAAATATTTATCTGAAATGCATCTTTGACACCGAGCTGGATTGGTATGATGTAGCACGGCTTTAGCACCAGTATCCATAACGGTGAACAATTATACATATCGATGTGCTTGGGCATTGGAACTTCGCTTGTTTTCTCTGTTCTTTTTGTATGTATCGCATGCTTAAATATAATGGGACCGAGACCTAAATGAGACAGAAATATAAAGAACGAGTCCTTCTCGATGCCAAAGGTGCCGAAGCCAGCAATCACCAAAACGCCAGTGTCTGAGCGGAGTATCAAATACAAGGTTCATTTGTCATCAAGGTGTGTGGCCGACCTTGCCGAATTCGTGGAACGGTCCATGTTCTGCCACAGCACACGGCTGATAGGAAACATCATCTCTCACTGTCAGTGACTGCAACCTTCACCCCGAACATTGAAATCATGAGATCAGCAGCAAACATCCAAAAGCAGACAGGGTACACAAGTATGATACAGGTAATCTGAATGACATGGAATAATCGATAAAGGCACACACTGTGATACGACTTCCAGAGAGTGTTGCTCTGCACACCTGCACCACCACCAGAAGTATACTAGTAGCTTGCAAAGGTAGATATGGGATCTCTGCTGCTCACGTACTCTCCACACCAATTCTCCTTCGATTCGCAACCGCAATCCGTATCCGCGTCCCTCTGGTAGCTTCGTCTTCCATGCGGGCATAGTCTACCGAGAACACATTTAGGAACACCTGCAATGCGTAAGATAAGTGTGTTTGTATTTGGGGAGGTGGTTGGTCTCCGGCTCGGCCAAGATCAAATCCTAGTTGGTCGAACCACTTCCTCCATCTTTCTTGTCCAGACGCGGGTTCTGACCAAAAAAGCCGTACGATCACCGAAAGCCTAAATACGCAGAGGTAAATGAGCGAACACACCTTTCCCCTTCTTCCGTCCTTATGAGTTCTTCAAGCCTACATTCTCCGTCGCAACCCGGGCTTCAGCTCCCGACTCAACGATCGTGCCTACGCATCCAACCTCGCCGATACTAAATTCCCAGAGGACTATCTATGGCGGGATACACGAGATACTGGCGGATGTTTATTGGATATTTTCAGCGTGGGGACTCTGTCATTTGACCGTTTCACAACCTCATATCAAGCGTGTGAAAACTCACACTAAGGTGCTTTTCTTCCATCGTGATCCCTTCAGAACACACGTCTCATTCCACGGTGCTGACTTGTATCATGGTCAATTTCCATTTTTCGCCTCTGCGGAGCCACTTTGGAAGAAGTTCTCATGTAGGTCAGTTTGGAAATTCCCTTCGCTGTGAACGGCACCCAACGGAATCTTCCAACGAACATACAATTTCACCTGTTTGGTGACAGACCGTTCTCAGATCATTTTGCTTCTTTTCCATACGAGTCGACTTTTTCTTTGTCCTGTCATGCAGGGATCATCGCGAGACAGATCAGTGATGATTACAGTAGAGCAAAACCATAGGTGACTTTTCTTCCGTTTTCTTGCACCGCGCAGCTGTCGGAGAAAGTTGTTTGTGTCTTCGAAAATCCCATGGTCACTGTCACACGTTCTCCGATGAGAAATTCCATCACAAGAGAGAAAGGTCAGGTTTCCACGACATCAATAAAATGCAAGGGATTTCATTGTAATCACGAAGTTCTCCTTTGAATTTCTTCGCTATGCAAATTAAGAGTCTTTGTGTCTTTGCATTCCTTCCCGTCCTCTTATTTGCTAAGACAACCCCCGCCCAGATTGAGAACGACATCAGTCATGAGCTTGCGACTGCCCTAGCCGGAGATCTTACTGCACTCGAAGCTTTCCCCGTTGATGGCCCTGGCACACTCGATGAGGTTATGGTATGTTCTGTGCATATGACCACCGTTTCACCTTCCACAAGTTCTTGTCTCACATAGGCCATTCATGCTGCTCACCTCACTACTAATAACGTCATTGTTTCTATCACGAATGATGTTGATGTTTGTGTCTATCTCGAACAAAACTCTCCCTGATATTCTAATATAATGATTATAGGATGTCAACTGTCCATTATCCGATAGTGATGCCTCTACTATCCTTACTCTTCTTAAAGCCCAGGTTGCGACTCTCCAACAGGCCTTCATGGATGCAGCGGCACGCGAGCCAGCCCTCGCAGCCTTAGGCGTGATTCCCCTTTTCCAGGGGGACTTTGCAATTTTGCAACCATCCGCCGACGCTCTGGCGGCTGCGATTGGTGGTTGCGTCTCGGTGTGTCCTTCGCCGAATCTTTTTGCGCAGATAATTGATATCAACCAGTCAAACATCCTTCCGGAAGCTGAAGCAGTCAAGTCCACGATTGATGATGCATTTGCCGCTGTAAATGCTGCCTTCGGTTCAAGTTGAAGCCGCAGAATCTATATGATTCGAGTCTCTTCCCTGCTTACCAGTTTTCCGGGGGATTTTTTTGTTTCACTTGAAATCAATCAAACCGTATGTAGCTATCGCAGGTGAAATGGAGGTTCTCAAAACTCGTGTTGAAATGGACATCATGCCACAATGAATACGATCTGTATATGCCAACCCAGACCGGAGAGGTGCTAAAGACAGGAATTGAGGAGCCTAAGTGCCTGTCATGATGGAGAGAACGACGACTATTGATCGTACCTAAAGACGGGAATTGAGGCTACGTTATGTCTATCAGTCATGAGTACGGAAAACTTGCGAAACAAAGTGACACTCAGAGCCTTGGTCCCTGTTTGGTAGACCTAAAGAAAGGATTTTATGATCTTGGGCTCACACTGCAAGTATACAGCATGAGTATTGTATTCTGCGAGGTGAGATAAGTATGATGTCCGACATTATGAATGTAATGCTCACCCTCAGCCGGTATACTTGGCTTAGGGTGTATGTATTCACAACGTGACACACGACATCCCCCTTCAAATTGCTACTAATGCATCGGAACTTGCACTATTTTCGGCTTGCAGCCTTCTGATCCCATGGACAGGGATTTTAATGCTATTGGACGCCCTGCCATCATTTCTTTTGGATGCATGCTCTGAAGTATTTGACTAGATAATCAATCCCCCTCCTACCCAACCCACGATTATGGAACGAGTTACAACTATCATTCCGCGCTCCCAGAAGAAAAGACGATGACAATACGCCCCTCGATCTGTGGTTACAACACGAGCTGTTTCTTTTCTATCCAGTGTTTATTATCTATTGACCTTGCTTTCATAGGTATCTCATAGTTTTGAAGATGAGATTGCGGTTACAGGTGTCTGGATCGAGTTGTCCGTAGCTAGCGCTTGTAAATAACAAGTGGAATTCCAACATCCTTGGCATGAACATTGTGGAGGTGATCAACCAGACCAGAAGGTTCAAGCCAATGTAAAGGTTTATGCATGGAAGGAATAGTGCACCATTGACTAATCTAGAGCTAGGGAACAAATGAATAGTTTGGTATGCTTTGTGGAAATGTAAGTATCAATCGGGCGAACCTGCATTATCCATGTGAAATAAGCATAAGACAGATTCGATTTCAACAAGGTCTTATTCGAAAAATGGTGTTTAGAGAGCTTGTTGAAGGATTGCATATTCTGACCTCAATTTCACCTCGAAAAGCTTCAAACGTTACAATTTTCATATAAACTTATCCAACGTTCCGAGACACATTCAATGGGCAAGAAAGAGACATTGTAACCAGCTTATGTGTATTCAATTGAAGGCAGAAATGGCAGGGGCAAATGCTGCATCAACCGCGGACTGGAATGCCTGAACTTGCGGAGCGATGTTTGACTGGTTGACATCAATCGTCTGTGCAAAAGGCTTCAAGAAGGACACACCGAGACGCAGCTAGCAAATGCTGTTAATAGGCTGTCGGTGGATGCTTGCAGGATGGAAAGGTCCTCCCCGATAGTGGGAGCCGCGCCTACGGCTTCAAGGCCTGGTTCTCGTGCGGTTATATCCTCCAAGCCCTGCTGTAGATCTGGAGTGAGGGCTTCAAGAAGAGTTAGAATGGCAGAGGCATCGCTATCCGACAATGGGCAACCGGCAGTCTTGTACCAAATAATGGTTAGAATCCTAAGGAAGGCATTGCTAAAGGTCGTCACGAACGTCGATGTCACTCATGAGAGTAAGTATAACGGTGTTAAGGTTAGTGTTCGCATCGTGAATGGCCTATATTGAGACTGGAGCTCTAGTAGCGATCTTAGAGGCCTTTGGAGATGAGACATACCGTAGCTTCATCGGCTGTGCCGCCATTAACGGGGAAGGCATCGATTGCAGCAAGATCGGCTGTCGCGGCTGGCCCAAGGACGTTACTAATTTCGCTTTCAATCTCGGTGGGGGAGGTCTGAGCGAATAAGAGGACAGGAAAAGAGGCAAAGACGAAAAGACTCTTGAATTGCATAGTGAAGAAATTCAAAGGGGGACTTTGCAATTACAATGAAATTCCTCGCCCATTTTATTCGTGTCGCGGGACCTGATCAGTTCATCATTACTCTTCCAACGTTTCTCTTGTGCCATGGGATTGTCGAAGACGAGGAACATTCGATGATGTGAACTCACTACTTCTATGTCTAAAACAACCAACTTTTTTCGACAGCTGCGCAGTCCAAGAAAACAGAAGAAAAGTCATCCGCGGATTTCGCTCGATTAATACCTGTCTTTCTGTACTTTATCATTATAAAAATATCCTCGACTCTTCATCGACCTATTTCGTAATGTTCCTTGCCGGAAAGAAGCAAAACAGTCTAAGAGCGATTTGTCACAACTTTGTTGCCGACTGCGAAAGGCAACTAGATGTAGAGAATTTCCAAAGGGTGGCCAATCAATTGACCAGGTTTGACGGCGATGTGATCATGAGGAGAACTTCTTTCCAAGTGGCTCCACAAAGGCGAAAATGGACATTGACCATGATATGATGATTTAGCACCCTGGGATGGGATGTGTTTTTGGAAGAGACTTACTGGTAGGGATAAAATAAGTATGGAAGAAAATGGTCTTTGTGTGAATCACCCTCGATAAGCACGAGGTGATCAAGCACTTTGGGAAATAGCAGGAAATCAATTCAGCCGCCGGCAAAGTACAGTGCTGGGGCTGAGTCAAAAAGCGTGGGTAATTATTTACTATTTACTATTTACTTATTTTGTTACTGATTTGAATGTATAAGCTATCACGTGTACAAGTTGCGAAATGAATGCCAGGTGGTGGTGGTGGTGGTGGTGGTGGTGGTGGCATTCACTGAAAAACATCCAGGGACAGTTGCCACAGCATCATGCATGCACTCACACTGATATGTCCATACAACTGCCATACACAACAGATTAGTCAAGCCAATTAACATGTTATAAAAATCCGTCTGCCATGCAAGTACTGCTTTTGAATGTTCTAGCTTTTGGTGAATGAATATTTGGACCTCCAGCCATTTGTCAAGTAGAAAAAGTAAACAATCGAAGGACAAAATATTACCTGCAAGAAAAAAAAGCATCACTCAAAGTTAAGTCATCAGGGCAGAGTCTATGTGGGACAATTACTAACATACTGCCACCATTGTTTCAACTTTCAGAACTTGCAGCATAAATCTGCTTACACTTTGACAAGATTAAAAAAGCAAACACTACCACCACTGCATGCATGAAGCTTCCAATAAATAGTTGGGAAAGGAACAATCACAAATTATATATTGCCTATTTTATTTTTTCTTGGCCTGATCTCATGCCCTTTAAATATTGGCCAGTTTGAGGTCCTTTTTTTTTACCTTGTATTACAACTCACCTTCAGAGCATATCAAACAATCCTGGACACCCTTGCCAGCTCCACCCAACTATTCCCAATCCCTGGTAACTCTCCACCTTCTTGTGTGCCCAGTTTTCCCACTCTATCGATCCTGACCTAGCACATCACCCAACAATCACTGTATCAACTCTGATTGATCCTGCCATGCTGCCATCACCTGCATCATCCTAGACCAATCCAATCCCCAGCAATCACCCTAGCAATCACACCCAACGCACACACCCAACACCTGAGTCAGACCACTGGATACGATCCCAATGCCTACCACCCCCAATTAGGCCAATACAACTTGAGACCCCATTATACAGTCCTGAATACTTTGCCAATATGCCCTGAAGTCCCATACAGTACATCTATACAGTACTCCAGGACTGATTTGGCTCAGCCCAGGACAAGTTCCCACTTGAGTACTTTCAAACTTGACTTTATTTCTGATCTAATCTCATTTACCCTGAATCTTCTCTAGACCACCTCCCTACCCTTCATACCACATCCCAACCTGCCTCCATGATCCTCACTACTAATTTCCCCAAACCTTGCCTTCACCTTCCTAGACTTGCACAGGAGATTTTTCCAGCTGAAGTATGTGTTCTTGCCACGAGAAGCATGTGTTTTATATATTTCAACTTCTAGCAGCTGGCTAGTTCACTAAAAAATCTCAAAAAAACTGTTGATGTCAGAACCTTGCAATACATTGTCATCCTTTACTGATTTATGTGCAGCATGCAAAAGATGGATTGACCAATGAAGATGCTGAAGGAGAACCTGAGAGCAAATTGCAACCTGTTCAAATAAGTTGATTTTTTTGCATTCACTTACATATTCATTTTGTGTTTAAATGTTAGTCCAGTTCTACCATAGTTGACTTTGAACAATGTCAATGACAATCCTGATGAGGTTGTCATGACCCATCTCCAGAGCCCACCACACAACCCCCGGACACCTCATCCAACCCCCACATCTTCCCCCGGCGCCCCACCAGCAGCCCGCCTCTTGAGCACATGAATCCCCCACTTCAATGACCCTGTCAGGGGACTCCTCATTCTCTTCCTTTTTCACTTCTTATTCCTTCATTCTCCTTTCATTCATTCTCTTATTTCTT
>JABAJZ010013897.1:0-12645 GCA_018857265.1 Termitomyces sp. T32_za158 | reverse complement strand
TCCGCCACCTTTTCTTCTATTTTTGCCACCTTTTCTCCTATTTTTGCCATCTTCACGTCCACAACATTCATCCTTCTCTCTATCCTTCTCTCAACCCCATCCAATCTTCTCACAAGCTTCTGAATGTGCACTGCAGTTTTATTATGTCGCTTTTTGATTATCTCCTTTGGGAATAGATATATTGATGTTTGATGGAAGGCGTGGCGTGGAAATTGTAGATGAGATGCGTTGATGGCAGATCGAGAAAGAGCTGTTATCATTGTGTCGTTTTGAATGGGAAGCACGACAGAGCTGGATGATTTATAAATACATCTTCTAAGTCCACCCCAACAAGAGGCTGACATTGTTTAAAGTTGTCCATTTGAGGCAGTTGCTTTTCCCAAATGGAAATTCATCTCATTAAGGGACCCAAAATAACATTCATTGAGACTCGAAATCTAAGTTTTGCAACATGTAACAGAGATACTTTGTAAGTACAAGGTCTCAAAGTCACCAATCGCACTATTGAATGATTGATAGATCTACAAAGAAACCGTGACCGCCATAAAGAACATGAATAGTTGAATGGTGATGGACAAAGTGAGGACGATGCAAATGATAGTCAACGAAGCTCCAACGCGCTCGAACGTCTGCCATCCAAAGGACTGCAATCCAAGTTGTTAATTAGACAAAGCTTTTATGACTGCCAAAGGAAAGGATCACCTTGAAAAGTTTCCAAGTGAGGAAGCTGGATACCAGTAAAGCGAGAACGTTGAAGGCGAGGCTTGTCCACTCTGCAACGTTCATATCACGCCAATAACTAGGCAGTAATGATGCAGCGCCACACGCGCCGTTCGTAATGACGCGACTGAAGTTGGACCTAAAATTCGCAATGTGTGCAATTTGGAAGGCTGCCCAAGCAGTGGCAATCATGTGGGTTACAAGAGACGCCAAGGTATGAGGGATTGATACGTTGAGTAGGGCGACAATCGACATGACAAGTACCCAGAACTGGAATGCAATGAATACTATATCCTCACGGATGGTGTCGTGAAGGCTGCCGGAGTGGATCAGGACTGCGTTTTCGAACATTGGTTCCACCTACACAGATACGGGCCGATTCAGAGCCCAAAGACACGTCGAACTCAAGTTGGTATCTGCAAACCCCATTCCACCAATGTCCACGCTGGTCTCACCATCTTGTTGAGCGAATCGGAGGAGCATCCCGTAGGAATAGCTGAAGCTGCCTCAGACGGACTTTGAGGCTAAAAAGGAGTCCAAACAAACCTCGTGACGTTCAGAAACATTTTTGTAGACATCGTTAGTATCACCATAATCGTCATCGAGGGTAGAAGGACCAGAAGCCGCTGGTCTGACAAGGATGGTTGGTGTCGAAGGATCAACAGTATCAAATGTATCAGAAGCAATAGCCTTGGACAGAACGGGGAGGCTAGGGGACGGGCTCGAAGAAAAAGAAGTTGGTAAAGGGAGATCACTTGAAGGCCAGATAAACGCCGAGTAGGTAACACTTCCCGGAGGTTTTGCAACGATGCTTGAGGTTGCAGATAAAGGACTCCCTTTGGCTTCAAGGTTAACCATATTTCCACCCTTCCTCCCATCTCATACCACAGGACATGCTCGTCATTTAGGTCGAGATTGATTGGAACCCATGAACATATAAACAGGCTGTCGCCACGGAGAATAGGAAGACTGTTATTGAAAGCATTACCACGATATCACGCAAGAGAGATGCTGCGTCAGCGTTGATAGCGAAAGCTTTGATTTGAAGCAAAAGTTGGATAGCGAAGTGAACGAGCGAAAAGGCGAAGTAAGCGATCGTGAGCTTAGAGAAGGTGATCCGGTCCCACTGCCAAAGTATATCTAATTTCTATACAACTCAAACGAGGAAGAACACACCAAAAGTCTTGTACTTGCTTCAACAGGATTCCACAACTGCATGACACGCATGCTCACAACTGACAACTGTGTAAGAGTTCAAGCATGAAGTAAGTAGCCAGGACGATCGTAACATTACCTGGCTATTCAAGGACTAACGAGAACAAGAGTAAAGCAAGAGTAAAGACTGAAACCACTGGGGCGTCAAAGGCGAACGCCGTCGAACTGCAAGAAGGGAGTTGTGAATGTGGACCAGCCTGGAGCAGATAGAGGTTAGAAGAGAAAAAGAAATTAGAGGCTCTAGGACAAGTTAGTGAACAAAGATGGCCTATTTACCACGTTGCATCAATGAGTGCTATTTCTCATCATCGCAACCACCAGTGGTCACTTAATAGAACTTGTGGGTCAGCAGTGCTTGCCGTTGCGACTATTAAATTATACATGCTCCAAGAAACCTACACTAGATACCAGTGTTTCTCCCCCAAGAACCAGTATACTGCTCTCTCTTCTCGATCATCCAGCGCAGCCACATTAACATTGTTCCATTCAATTGCGAGATCAATTCGCACGTTGAGTGATCCATCCTCTTCAAGAAACCGGACTAAGTAGACTGATCGTAATCTCCATCAAAGCTCGGCCTAATAAGTGTTTTTTAAAATGAGGAGTTGGTATAGACAGACCTGTGTTATACCTGGGCGGAATACAACAATCCCCACTACCGCCTTTAAAGCAGCTTCCCAAAAGTCCGCGATCTTGCGGCCCGATATATCGAGCCAGCGCCGAGGGAAGATCCTTGTTGCGGGGTTATGGGAGACAAGTATAGTCCAATTCCTTATGTATGCAGAGGAAACCAAAACAAGTGATGAGTACCCAGCCCAGAACAACAACAGGATGGGTGACTCCGTCATCCTCTTGACAATAGAAAATAGTTGGCCACTTGTTATGGCAGCATTGGTGTTTGTCTCCAAAAATCAAAATTAGGCTTTGCTTGGTCACATTCGAATACGACTTACACGTAGCTGATTTTTGGTGACACCGTTTTCAGCACCATGTCGAGCAATTGTCAGTATATGCATTGCCAATTCCTTCGGGAATAAGGCCGTCGTTAAAAGACGTCCATTCTTCTTCAAGACAGATCATACAGTCGACCATCCCGGTGTTCGTCAATCGTTTGCATGGTGCGATTCCTCCGTCAACAGATTGACCATGGGCAGGATTCACTTCACTAGGTAAACTCCATGTTGTTTGCGTTGGCGATGAATCCGGAGTTAGAATCTGTTGAAATTGTGGTGATGTGACGACTGTGCGAACACGCACTGCCGTCTCAATTTGGTCATCATCTAACAGCTGTCTTCAGCCTGGATGATCATCAAAACATCAATGGATACCAACCTGCTTTCTTGCTGTTCCAGTCGAGAGTTGGGCGACAAGATTGAGCATGAGATGTGTCCACTCTGAACTCAACCTTGGAAGTGTTGAGGAACAGAAAGCTAGCGTAAAGAAGGATAAGGCTCACCTTATTCTCAGATACAAGCTGTATGAGAGCAGCGGAATCGCCATCTGAAGCGGTAAGCGGCCACTCTCCATATACATCCATCTTGTAATGATATCTCCTCAAGAGCTACGGCATCTTGAAAAGTCTCCCGAGGAATTGGCCCTCCAGTTGCATTTTGGTTGCTGACGCAAAAATAGACCTTCAGGGATTGATGGCACGAGAGGTCAATGAACAATTACCCTTCTGAGATTTTAAGCTGCCTCCCTGGCTTTTGTTTCTGAAGATCCCGAACCAGTTTGGAGAGAACACCACGGCTAAGTAAATTCTTAGTTGCGAAAGAAACATAATGCTCCCCTATAGTGTGTAAAAGTGTGGACCCGAGCTCTGGGTCATAACATTCATGCGGAGTACCAAGCGTCACCTAACATCAGTGAGGAAGACTGGCTCTTTCGTCTACTTGTAAACTCACCTTAAGCGCAGACTCTGCTAAAGAGACAGTCTCTGAAGGAGCTTCTAAGACAGGAGGCATTTCTTCTGGAGTCTTAAGAAATGGCTGACAAAGCATTTGTTTCTCGCGTCCTTCTTCGACAGCGGCGTTCCAAACGAAATCCCAAGATGGGGCATTGAGTGTGCTTTCAACGATGTCATATTCAGCCAGAAGCAAATCAACCGAAGCAGAAAGGGTTGTTCCGGCACTTTCTTTCGGCTGAGCGAAACCGACGCGCCTGTGCAAAATGAGAACAGTGAGACACTTGCAGACAACGAGGTATGTACAAAGCATTTTTATCGACATGCTGCCTCAGAAATTCGATCTGTTTGATAATATTGAAGTTATTCGCACTCATGGGGTCGTCGTCGGGCAGAAGTGGAGTGCCTCGATGTTGCCCCCAAATTTCATACCACCTATCTTCAAGGCGATTAAGATACGCTTCATTTCCTGGCGTTTCTCGAATATGTGCGAGACGCTGACGTACTGCGGAACAGCAGGAAATACTTGTTCAAACGCCGCCCAATCGAGCCTTGGTAAGTTGCGGCATCGTGCACGTATGATAGCAGAAGCATCACGAGCCAGTTCCACTGAAACCTGTGGCGTCGTAGTGTCTTAGTTTTAGGCTCCGGGGCTTGAATGTCGACATCCGGAGAGAACGTGCCGGAATCGTCTTAAGTGCTGAGATGAAGATCGAAAGAAAACAAACCTTCAGCGTCCTTCCCTTTACGCTTTCGTTTGATCTTGTCGGGGGTCCCTGCATAGCAATGAGAGTCTCTACCGGCCTTTCAGGAGGATTACCGGCAATGGATAAATGTACGGGGTCCACTGGAACAGGTACAGTCCTAGTTGGAAAAGTCCGCCGTATTGTGCCTTTTGGGACTTCTGGATGGGGAGTAGATTGAACGCCACGCGATAGATCGGAAAGGAAATTATTCGACATTTCTTGCGAAACCGTCACAATGCAAGCTACACCTGTGTGAGTCATTACCGAAGTCTTGAGCTGTTTGATTCGGCCTCTTTTCTCAAGGTTATTAAAGGTGGATACCGCTGTGCGTTTGTCCGTCCTGGTACCCGCAGGAGCGCTAGTCGGTTCGCCTGCCTTTGTCATGACTTCCAGTAGATCAATGTGTTCCTCGAAGAAATCCTTCGTTTGGATATTAACAATCCCTCCCATATTCTCAACAACACGATATAGCTCATTTTCTCGTCGAAGATAACACGTGTCCCTTTCTGAGACATTTGTTAAGTGGGTTCATCCTCTGCCTGGATTTTAACATCGGATAACGAAGTATATTTCTGTAAAAGGACTTATCAACCCCTGAGATGATGATTCTTGTCTTGCATTCTCGATATGTCTCGGAAGAGAATCGAAGATCGAGGGAGCTCCGTCCGTTGTTGTATCTCCGTTCCCCCGCGCCAATGCGCGCTGATCTGCAGAAAGAGTGGCTTCATCCGCAGCATGAGAAACGACTTTGAATGATTTACCTCGTTGCTTTGTCAGTGTAGGCGTTGCTTCTTGTGGCTGGTCTGTTTCTTTTTGTTTCCCTTTTGGCGGCCGACCACGTTTCTTAAGGGTTCTGGGAGTTTCACGCATCGAATCTGTATGACTGATTATGGGCCGCGGCAAATACACTCTTTCGTACAACATACCGGCCTCTTCAATCGCGGTCAACCGTCTCTTCTTGCTTGACTCGGGCTGCTCATTATCCACCTTTTCATCAAGGGCAGCTTCCAACTTCCGCTTTTTAGCCTGTTTCTGAATCGACTTGGGATCTCCTTCAACAGGGTAATTTCTCGTTCTACCCTGCTTAACGGACCCATCGGCGAGAATGGGATTTTTCGAAGTGCGCTTTTTACCCGATGGTTTTTCACTTTCCTTGAAGGAGTCTTGATACCGGTATAATGCGTCTTGACTTTTGTAAAAAAAATCGAATCCACGGGCAAAAATTTCCTGACGCTGGAAAAGTCAATTTCGCTGCGGCCTGCACTACCATTGTCCTTCGCAAGGAGCTGACGATACGAAGCTACCGTGAAATACCGATGTCTGCGCTCTCTGCCACTAGTTTCCATTAAGCCTGAAATGCCGAGATCGCTGAGATAAGAAGGAGGAGGGAACTCCTCTGCCCTTGTAAGAAGTAACTCGATGGTCCGTTTATCAAATTGACAAAGGGCAGCGGAAAGTTCCTAAGTATGACATAAGTTTAGAACTAAGTGCACGAGAGAACGGCTGACGTTCAAAGTCATTCCAACCGCACCGGCTCCCCGTGCCCGTGCCGACCGAGGCGTACTGGCAGATCCCGAAGGCGCCCGTGGCGGAGTGGGGCTACATAGCACGATGCCGTGCCCGCGTACGCGGACGTGGTTGTCGTGGGCAGCGGGATCACGGGGACCGCGATCACGCGTACACTGCTGGGCTGGGAGCGCGACCACCGCCGCCAGGGCGTGCGGGTCGTCATGCTCAAGGCGCGCGAGGCGTGTTCTCGCACCACGGAGCGGTGAGTGTCGCTGTCGTTTCTAACACGGCGGTGCGTCGGACGGGCTGACGCGGTGTTTGTTTGTGTAGCAATGGAGTATCACGCCCGTGCTATATGCCTAGTATCCAGAGCTGAAAGACACGTTTGGGCGCGAGACGGCGGTGCAGATCATCCGGTTTCGGCTCGCACATAACATACATACATTGTTAATGTACGTAGGATTGCATTGTACACAGCTACACTTTGTTCCTCCTTCCTTGGAGAATTCCAGACCTTATGTTCAGCGATGCATATGGCCTTGGGTACCGCCCAGAACGTCACCGAATATGACCAAGTATGCTTTGTGATCCAAGCAGCAGTAAGAATCCTGTTCGCAGGAGCTGGAACGATGGATGAGGCAGTGGCGAGTGCTGGATATATCATATGGCGACTGAGCGGAGCTTGCCTTGTTTGGTGGCTTCGTAGCCAGCAAGTAGCTAGGTGGGAAAGGCTCCCTTATACTGGGACAAAGCTGGGCATCCTTTGATCAATCTCGAACGAATACTTTTCAAAGTAAGTATGTTAGTACCTGTAATATATACATAGAGTTTAGGTCCATTGACAAAATTCAAAACTGTCAGAAATGATTATTGATATTAGTGGGTGGAGAGTGACTGCGTTTTGTATGATGAAAAATATAACAGGTCCATGGATGAAAATCAAGGTGTCGAAACTGGAAAATCATTGATATCAGTGGAATACTTGAGGCTTGTAATGGGGAAGTCTGCTGCTTGCAATACAATAGAACCCAGCTGCAAGGATTTGCTTGGCCCGAGTGTGAGTAATGTTTGGACTGGCAACCACAACATGTAGGCGATGATCTGTGAAGGTGGCCCATTGGGCAGCAGCTTTTTGCTCCTTCTCGGGAAGTTTCGAAAGATCAAGTTCCTTGATCTTCTTGATATATGCAAGAGTTTCCTCAAGTTTGGTTGGGATGGTTGTGGAGATGTGCTTCTCCTGCACAAACTGTTTCACTTCAACCAGCCAAAGGACTTTTTTATTTTCTTGCTGACTTTCAATGATGCTGTCCCATTTGAAAAGTGTTTTGCCATGGAGGCAAGGGCGGCGCTCGAAAGAAGTGTTGGTCACGCTAAAAGAAGCGGCTAGAAGATGTTTTTGAAGGACATCATTTGCATCATCTTTCATTTGTAAGATTCTGTTTGTGACAAGGAGCTTGGTGGTTTCTTGAAGCGTCTGGATGATCTTGTCCAAGTTCTCTTCCATCCGTTCAAAGCTCCTCTCTATCCCATCGAAACTTCCATCGCGCCTTCTCCCTATCTCATCGCGCCTTCTCCCTATCTCATCGCGCCTTCTCCCTATCTCATCGCGCCTTCTCCCTATCTCATCGCGCCTTCTCCCTATCTCATCGCGCCTTCTCCCTATCTCATCGCGCCTTCTCCCTATCTCATCGCGCCTTCTCCCTATCTCATCGCGCCTTCTCCCTATCTCATCGCGCCTTCTCCCTATCTCATCGCGCCTTCTCCCTATCCCATCGCAGCTTCTCTCTATCCCATCGAGCCTTCCCTCTATTTCATCAAAGTTGCTCTCCAACTTTCTTTCCATCTCATCAATTCTCCCCTCTATCCATTTCAATTTCTCGAGATTCTCTTCATCTCCCTTCCTAATATCCTTCAACTTTTCAGCTCTCTTCATCCACACAACTTTCTGCTGAATTGAGCTTGGTCTCAATTGTTGGTGTATGGCACGGCGCAGAAAATTTGTTTGGATGATGCCAACGATGGAATGGTGAGATGGTGCAATCATTTTCGCTTTTGACGGCCTTTTAAACAAAATCAAAGCAGGACAAGCTCAGCTCGGTGGTGGTGGTTAACCAGCGCGGTCCGTGTATGAACAGCCGGGGCCCGTACTGTATAGGTTTCAGTCCGCCTTGATTTATAAGAGGTTGACATCATCTGGTAAGTAGGTAGGTTACCGGCGAGGTCCACGTGTGAACAACCGGGGTCCGTAACACAGTATGTAGTCACTTTCCTGATTTCGAGGTTGTTGCTAGCGTGTTATATATACGAATTTTTTTATACAGCACAATCATCTAAGTGTTCGTAATCTTTGTCTTACACACGATATTCCGGAGGTGGGTTAATATGCGAATACAGCGCACGTACACCTTTATCGCGTACTCTACGAGTATGAGATGACGGAGTGGGAGACAGCAGCTCGTGTCACGCTGTTGTCACAACTCAAAATACATCCACCTTCTCCCGTTCCTCCTTGGAGGATGTAATTTCGAGGTTGTTGCTAGCGTGTTATATAAGTATACAAAATTTTTTATTCTGCACAATTATTCCAGTGTTCGTAATCTTTGTCCTAACACGATATTCCAGAGCTGGGTTATAGCCGTTTTCAAGTTTGTGACTTGAGGCTAAGGGGATTGCATGCTGAGATGACCTGAACCCCCGTCGATAGCCAAAGGCAAGCGACGCGCAGGACACCGATCAACCCCCACCGCCGGCTAGCGATTTTCCCACCTATGTAGTCATTATCGGTCGCAACATTTCGACATACATTGGTCCTATAATCTCCAAGGATCTCCAGTAACGCAAAAACAAATCCAAAGACCATCTACCCATTGCTTTCACAACATATGGTGGAACTCCCCTCAGTAACATTGTCGTGGTGCCTCCAATACGGAAACAACGACCATTGATAATTATTCTCGGATTGGGTAGATCGGCGTTCCCAGGGAGTGAATGGCTTAGGCTATCCACTGAGCTCAAGCACTTTTTACTTTTAGACGGGTTAGAGCATCAACAAGGGGCGCATACCCAAGAGGTCGTTGGCTCAAATCCAACAAGTGTTGCTTGCTTTTATGGTAAACCATGTGTCCTGTCTATTAACATCTCGAGCTTATTGTTACTATTTAACATATCTCAAATTTTTATCCGAAAGTTATGCTTCGACCTCTGACCAATCACTAGCAACATCGTCCCTGTCCTTGTTATTAGGACGTTTCGGTATTACCTCCGGCTCAGTGTTCAAGAGGAAGGCATTGGGGGACTCGTTTTCAACGGAAGGAGAAGGGACTTGGGCACTGTCCTGAGCTTGGACCTCGGAACCGTTGACCGTGGCAGATGACGAAGACAAAGATAATGCATCAGCTATGCAAGGAATGCTGACCGGTGCAGCTGGCTTGGGCTGATGGGTCAGGGGTCCAGATATTTCAGATGGTTCTGATATTTCCAAGGGAGAGTTCGATGTCAAAGTCGGTGCAGGTTCAATAGATACCGATGGCGTGAAGGGTGATTCCTTTAAATCCTCGACCATGGGTTCAGGAGCTGAAGTAAGCTTCTCCTTCAAATCGGAATCCACAGAGGTGATCGTCGTCGAAACTTCAGGCGCAGTGGCAGTCTCAATGGGCACAGATTTGGCTTCCTTGGCTAACCGAGTTCTAAACCGCCCCTCAACTTCCTTCTCAAGTTCCTCCAGAGCCTTCTCGACCATGCTAACAACCTCCTTCCTTGTCGCACGGAGATCGTCGTTCCCAAAGCTGTCGACTGAGTCCAACTGAGCAAGGAGCGAACTCAGCGCCTGTTCATAGAAGCGCACCGAATGGTTGCGCGAGGTGTGTGCGAGGTGAGTAGTTGAACTAGAGCGTTCAGAATCGGAGGTAACGGGATTTCCAGGGATAAGGTGGGAGGAGATGAAGTCGAGGGTTGCGGGAAAGGTAAAATCGGCCTGAAGACCATAGAAAGCAGCTTCAATGCTGCGAACTTCATTGAAAGAGTCGACAACATTTTTGGAGGTAGGGTTGGGAGAGGGAGCCGAAGTCTGAGTGGTCGACTCGGCCTTTGCTTTTCCCTTGCTGTTCGACGAAGTTGCTTCCTCAAAGGAGGTGGAGGCGGACAGCCCACGGTTGTCGGCGTCCCGGAGAGACTCGAAGATAGCTTGGATGGTGTCACGGACTTCAGAGTGGAATTCATTATTAAGACGAGCTTCAAGCTGTTCCTTTAGTGATTGGGCAGGAATGTTGGACGGAACATTTGGAGCAGCAGACACAAAAGCTGATGCCTCGAGAGGAACTTGTTTAGCTACATCTTGGGCTGGCCTTGAAGAGCGTGAGGATGCGGAAGGCTGGTCAGAAGGGACCAGGAGTTTGGAAAATTCCTGGAGGAGATGATATCCAAGTGACTCATCGGCAGGAGTTGCCTGAGATGCAGGTTGTCTAAGCTGGTCAAGAGAAAAACCATTGGGTTCAGAGAGGTGCTCGAAATACTTCTGTAGGTCCAAGACACCCTTGTCTTGGGCTTTCTTTGGCTCGGAAACAGATGCACTAGGCTTGGTCGATGCCGAAGCATTGGGTTTCGAGGTCGCCAATGGAAGACCCAATATTTGCTTGAGCAACACCTCAAGACCGTCACCCTCTTGCATCGTTAGGGACATCTAAAGATTACTCTTCGTCAAAGAAGAAGCGACGAGTCTTGACAGCAACATACCGGTTCGACAGGAGCAATCGCTTTAGGCTCTTTAAGAACCCGTTGAGAAGGGTGGAGAGCAGAAGGAGCATGCTCATCAAGTTTATGGCAACAAGAGGCTGGAGAAGTCTTGTTCATACAGCGTCAGAAAAGATTCAATAACAAGGAGAGAAGAAGTAACTCACCTTAACTGATTGTCCTAGAAGGGCTTGGAAGCGCGCTTTCCCCTTCTGTCCTTGTTTGAGGTGTAGAGCTTCCTCACGGGCTCGGCGCAAATGGGCAGTTTCTAATTCCATGACCAACTGTTCTCGGAGACTGCGTTTTTCGAGCTCAGCTTCCCTGAGAGCAAGGAAGCGAAGGCGTTCTTCCTCTTCCAGCTGTTGTCTAAGGATAGCAAGACGGTCATAAGAAGGATAGATGTGCGGATAAGTGTATGGGGCAAGGTGATGGTGAAGAGCTTGCTCCTGTTTGCGATACTGGATTTCAGCTAGGCGACGGCGGAGGTCGTCTTCTTCGCGTCGGGCAGCTTCGGCGGCTAGATAGTCTACTTCTGCAGCCTGGACTGCTGCTAGCGCAGCAAAGTAGCGATCGCGAGGATCACTGAGATGAGGCGGAGGGTAGGAGTGGGATGCAACAGGAATGTAGTGGAACATGGCCATCTGAGAGGACGTAGTGAAGAATTGGGCCGCCTCGGGTGGAGACTATATAGCAGCGACGCATCTGTGCTGAGTAAAGGCCGCGCGTTGCTGAGTCACGAAATACCTGACGCGTCCAGACGCGCGTCCTTTGCAAGAATGCCATCGAACTTTCTCAAACATATGGCTTAATAATTATCAGATATATTATTCATCTAGATCTACATCAGCCCTTGTTTTGGTATATCTTGACATATTCCACTTCCCAATCTAAAGCGGCCAATCAGTCCCACTCGACACGCGCAAAATAGAAATCCTTACAAGCTTCTGCCATCGCCATACCGTTTCCTCTAACAAACGCTTCGCAGGTAGAGACACCTGTTCTCTCCGCGCAGCTTTGCTCTTGTCCAGGGATTCCAGACGTTGTCCACACACCACTGGCCCAGTCTCCACTGTACAGATTTTGAGCTCGGCACCCTGGGTACCTATTTCACAAAAAAGCTCACCATAGCGTAGTGTCAAAGATAGCATGGTGATTGTTGAAGAACTGGAAAGGGTTGCAGTTAGTTGCAGGCCACTTGGCCATGGGGGAACCCCAGGTATTCGGCAGAGGCGTTTCATTAGTCAGATCAGTGGGTTCGGATCCTTTTGGAAAAAAATATACTGTGACACCAGAAGAGTCCCATTGCACTTGAAGCAGTCACAAGGGCCGTCAGATTGGACAGTCGGCCTTAATGTGGTCAACTCACTAGCATAGGTACCTCCTCCGTTCTTGTTGAAACCAGCACCGAAAGAGACATTCGAGTTGGCACGGATCCCGCAGCCTTGATTCCCGGTCGTAAGTGCTGCACAATCTGTCCCGCCGATAACAGAGCCTGTAATTGACAGCGCTTGCGAGTTTGCAGTGGGCAGCGTACAGCCTGGGTTCGTGTGGATAGTCATTTGATTGTTTGTATAATCATGCACAGCTTCGACAATGTCGATTTCACCACCAGCAGGCCAATTGGGCCCTATCCCAGGTCTTAAATGCCAAACGATCACTGAATAGCTCGTATCACTGACCGTTCGTCCAGAAAGCTCTGCCAGAGACACCAGAATGTCAAGGAAAGTCTTGCCTGAATAAGAGAACAGTGACTTACGGCCATGTACCACATCCAGTAGGCATATGAACCGCACTCATAATGATTAATCCTCCGTTGAACGATGA
>JABAJZ010013896.1:0-12657 GCA_018857265.1 Termitomyces sp. T32_za158 | reverse complement strand
ACGTGGCCACAGTGGCAAATCTCAGATCTCTGATGGTAGCTTACGCAGTGAACATCTCTTTCCACCATCTTCTTCGACTATGTTCACCCCTTTTGGCGACGAAAGAAAACGAAAGATTAATCTTGGCGGCGCCTCTTCTGCTGTATCGAATACAGCACTCCTCGGACAGGCGCGAGCGCTTCGGACGGAGCGTCTAGAACAGCAACGGAGGAACGAGAACGCTTCAAAGGTGCAGGCATGGTGGCGCGGCACACAGGAGGCACGGAGGGCTAGACGGGAACTGAGGAGTGTGTTCGAACAGGATGTGTGTGGAATGGATGGGCTAAGATGTCTCGTCATCATTGGCAGAAAGGATGAAGAAGCGCTCGCGGCGTGGAGTTTGGCCATGGTAGAGGGTGGTTCTGGTGCGTTTCAATTCTTCACCAAGTCTGTCAAACTGTCTGTAACACACTGAAGATGCTCTCTTCGCCCTTCCCAGACGAATAGAAAACCAGGACAGCTGGCTTGTACTGACCAAACAGGCAGCGATCCTGTTGCTCCGTTCGGTGGTCAATTCTCCATTGTATGTTCTTCACACCTCTAGAATGACTTCATGAAGACCTATTCATCAGAAATTCTCGCTCCGTATCTCACCTCAAAGTTCTTAATGCACTATTGTCGCCAACAACGACCACCGCAGTACTTGGTGACGTTGGCAAACACGTCTCATCTCAGATCACGATGTATCTTCTCCATCGAGATCTATACCCTTTACTCTCCACCTCAATATCCTCAATAGTGAGTCGGACAATCATTTTGTCATTGAAAGATTGACATGGAGCTTCCCTTAGCATTTAGGCGCTCGAACGTCGCCCGCTCTGATGCTCCTTGCTACCCTTACTACGTTACCATTCTCAACTTTTCCTGCTCAATCCCAAGGCTACATCACATCTCTAAATGCTATTTTCGCATCGATTCTTACAATTCCCCTACTTCCGAATCGCATACCATCTGCGGCGCTTGTCGACCTCTCCGCTCGTATCCCTTTTTCATCCCTGGCTTCTCTAGATGTTAACCACGTTATCGAAGTAATTACCCCCGATGACAAGCTGAACCTCATCGCAAATCTTCAGGTCTTTGTATCACCAAGATATAAACTTATAGACGTCAAATCACACAAAGTTTATTTTACGCTTCTCTCGCGGCTACTCAATTCCCTCCCACCTCATGTCTTCAATCCGCCTCCGCCAAAGTTGCCCACTACGACTGCTTCTGCGTCGCAGTACGATTCTGATCCTGATTCCGATTCTACTCCCACGCGAGTGGCTGTCGTATCATCATTTTCGTCTAATCCAACACGGGCAATCACTGCTCCGGACAATAGAACACTCAAACGTCTCATGGCTCTCCCTAGCGCCTCACACCTCTCGGCTCTTCTATCCCTTCCATCCTCGCCCACCTCCCGGCCCGCACTCTTTCAACTGCTCGTTTCCCTTTCAATCATATGGCCCGCTGACGTGGCGCAGAGGATACTCGCTACCGCACCATCGCTCGTCAGAGAGATTTATCGGGGATATGTACGCGGCAGCCCAGTGGGACGTGACAGTTCCGCTGGTGCATTAGGTGGCGAAAAGTCGACTGCGGAAATATGGATTCCCTTCCTCTTACTTGTAGAACTCTATACAAAAGCAATGGTGACGATGGGAGATGACGAGTTCTTCGGTTCGAATTTGGGGGCAGGATTGGGGTTGGAATTGGGTGGAAGGGTACTTGGATCAGCAGAAGTGGGAGGAGCGGCACAGGTTGCGAGGAACCCGTTGACTCTGGACGAGCTGGTGGGGTGGAGTCGGCAGTTGATGAATGTGGCATTTGCGTTATTTTGGAGGGAGGATCGGGAAGTATTAACAAAGGCTGTTGGGCTAGAGGGGGAGGGGAGTTTGAGGTGTACTTGGGAGGACGTGAGGGAGAAGGTGACAAAGTGTTTAGCAGGAATTCACGCGAGAGAGTGAGTATTGCATTGCTTCATTTCTACGATTCTTCTTTATTTCGTGGGGATTACATTACCTTCGAGCTTGTGAGCACATGAGTGTATTGTCTGCTTCTCCTTTCATTTGGCTTCGTTTTTATGCCATTCCGAGCACGTCTGGACATTCTCTAACGTATCTTTATCAGTTCCCGCAAACCATTTGTTCCAGCAGGCCACTGGTTAGCTACCTCCCAAATCGACGTTCAAACGTTTGTCGAGGCAGCTATGTACGTGAATCTCATGGTACCTTACGCCCTATTCACTCTCTTTTAGTTTTGAAGAGCGCGAGTTGTCATCCACAGTCCCTGACTCTCCTGTATTGCCTATCCCCCGAAATAATGGTTACTCCAAACGGCAGCTCGCCCACCTCTCCCCGCGTCTCGGCGTACTGAACAACATTCCGTTCGCCATTCCTTTTGACGTGCGCGTTTCTGTATTCCGCCATTTCGTTGTCAACGACGCTGTTGCTCGCGCCTCGTCCCGTGGCTACGGGGATTCTCCCTTTTTCTATGGTAATGGACGACATAGGGTGCAGATTCGCAGGGGAAGCGTCGCGCAGGATGGGTTTGATCGTTTGGCTGAGGCTGATTTAAAGGCGCCGTTGGAGATAGTCTTTATTGATCAATTCGGGGCCGAAGAGTGAGCATTACCTGCTGATTCTTTCTGCATTGTTATCAATTTCCTTTATGCAGAGCAGGTATTGATGGAGGCGGCGTATTCAAAGAGTTCTTCACGTCACTTTGTACAGAGGTTTTTGACACTGACCGAGGGTTATGGTTGGCGAACAAGAAAAATGAACTGTACCCAAATCCACATAGATATGCGGTGGAATGTAGGTTGTTTCTCTATCACTGTTTTTCGTCCTTATAACTTGGAAACAGCTCATAGTCTCAATTGGTATCGTTTCATCGGGCGCATCCTCGGGAAAGCCATGTATGATGGGATTCTCGTTGATGTAGCTTTTGCAGGATTCTTTTTGGCCAAGGTTCGTTCATTATTGCTACATACTATACTTAAGGCTTTATCCCGACTTATTGATCCTAGTGGCTTGGACGACAAAGCTTTCTGGATGATCTTGCCTCCCTTGACCCGGACCTTTACAATGGCCTTGTGTTCTTGAAGCACTATACAGGAAATTTTGAAGACCTCGCTCTCAACTTCACTATAGCTGTGGATGGTTCGAACCTTTTCCCCCTTGTAATCCTCTCCATCCTGACCTTTCGTGAAACATACAGAGCTCGGTATCACCAGATCCGTCGACCTCATCCCGAATGGGAACAACGTCGCAGTCACGAAAGAAAATCGCCTCCAGTATATCCAGCTGATCTCTCACTACCGCTTGACGAAGCAGATCAGGCTCCAAAGCGAGGCATTTTTTGATGGTTTATCGGAGATGATCGACCTGAGGTGGATTCGGTGAGCTTATCCTCACTATTCAACTCTCTGGTCAACCGCTGAGAACACGTTTAGCATGTTCAATCAGCAGGAGATCCAGATTTTGATTGGCGGTGTTAATAAGCCCATCGACTTTAATGATCTCCGGAGTCATACTAATTACGGAGGGTTGTACGATGACAATGAAGAAACCATTGTCATGTTTTGGAACGCAAGTTTTTTTTTTTTTTTTTCCAAAAAGCTCAAATCTCGACAACCAATGTATGCTCGTTCAGGTTATCAATACATTTGACCAAGGACAGCGCATGGCTCTTCTACGTTTCGTCACGAGCTGCAGTCGTCCACCGCTTTTGTAGGTCTTTCTTCTCCAATGCCTTGTCATTCTAAACGAGATATTATTTTCCAGGGGTTTCAAAGAGCTCATACCAAACTTTTGTATCCGTGATGCTAGCTCTGATCAGCATCGACTCCCTACGTCAAGCACATGTGTGAATTTATTGAAGGTAAGCACTTCGATAGCTTCACTTTTGTTGAGGGTTGAATGGGTACTTTTGGTAGCTTCCCCGATACAAAAGCGAAAAGGTTTTACGTGAGAAGTTGCTACAAGCGATTACGTCTAACGCAGGATTTGATCTTTCATGATTAGTGTCATCTGTATGTCGATTACCGCTTCTTCCTCTAATTGAATGTTCATTCAGTATCAATCCATGGTCACCTCGAATTCAAACTAATCAGATCTTTATCTGTACGAAGCCGGCACTCGGTTACCTATTGTAGTCCGTAAATATATATATTCAGAGATCAATGACCCACCACCGAGTTTTCAATACACGCCTTACACTACGAAGAATATCGCTGATGGATTCGTTTTCGCTGGCCTTTCAATCGTTCCCGACACTCCTTTACCTGTCTGGGTCTACTACAAAGGTGATTCTATGCGTCACAATAGTCAATATTAATTCTGACAGGAAAACCTTCGTTATCTTATCGATGAAACCACGAGGTTGAAACAAACATTACGTAATGATATATTCACTCCATCCCTGCTCACAATTTCTGTATCTTGATCATCATGGGTCAACGACACCAAGCTTTTTTGATTGCCAAAATCATTCCGCATGGAGATACCGATGCAAAATATCGTTGTGTTGCCGCAATGCATCATCAGTGGTGTTTTGGAAGTCTTCCTCTACATGCTACACGACGCCTGTTGACGCTGCTCAAGAAACCAGAGCATGCGACAATTGTGATTGAGGAACTGCGCACCCTTGATGGTAAATATGGACGATGGGGCGTGTCTCCAAAAATGCCTCCAATCCCCTGCCCCTTCAGCTCTTTCCTGATGTTGTCGGCTTTCAACTTTGATCTTGGCGATGATCCCGAGGAGACTTATCAGGGCTCCTATTTTGATCCTCTTAATTGTAATATGGGAAGCTCTGAAGGAGGTCAGTCGATGCCACCTTTGACTCATGGAATCGGACACTTATTGGAACTGTCTCAGATAATAATGATGGCATCACAGTCGTTGATATCACCGATCCTAGAAATCCTGCTTATTGTTTTGCTTTCCCGAAAAGGAGTCCTTTGACCGCTACCCAATATATTAGGGGATACTACCCAGTTCCAACGCCAGGCGAAGAGAACGATAACATGCTGCCCGAAGAAGTGGTCTTGGACGCCGTTGTTGGTCTGGAGGGAGAAAGGTTGGTAACTCTGCGGATGCTCGCCGAAGCTTGGCCTGCAGAATATCACAAGCGATACAAAAGAGATGTTGAAAAACCAAATTCCAAACCCGACCCAGGCGCTGTACCAGCTGCTTCACAAATCCCTCCTCTGTCGGAACTGGCCCTAAAGCCGACCGTCGTACACGCTCTCGAAACTGGTGACACAAAAGACATCGAACAGCTTATGTGGTTGCCTGGGAAGGCCCAAACTATGATTGAAATTCTCAAGTCTTATGAACCTTTATCTGACCTGGGGGTGTCTCTCCTTGCTCAGGCCATCGATCATCTGAGTCCAGAAAACGTTGATCTTTCCAGTCTTTCCCTTTCAACCCCACAGATCGTCGCTCTTCTGACCAATGTTCCTAATGTTCAGATCCTCGATCTATCACACAATCGTCTTGTCACCGCAGACGCTGTTCACATCATTTTAAAGTCAACTCCTACTCTAAGGCGTCTTGTCCTACTTGATACCTCGGTTACGGATGAAGCTCTATCTTCTTTGCTCAGAGATCATCCAAAGCTCTTCTTCAATCTTGAGGCACTCACTCACTCTCTGTTGCTGAACAATTCGACCTCAAAGTATTCAAACTCATTCGCGATAATAGCGGACGGGATCACTGGTGCATCGATCCCTTTCTTCACTTCGTCGTTCATCATACAGGCATTGACAGATTATCTACACGCGTGTCTCCATTCTTCTTTTTTCAGCAGTGACCTTAAATCTTCGGTGCCACAGATCATTCTTTCATCGACTGTTCGAAAGGTTACAGAGACATGGGCAACTCGAACTGTACCTATGATTGCAAGCTCCTCTCTTGACAGTGCTATCAACGGCGAAGGCTGGATTTTTGGACTTAACGAAGATGGCTCGTACGGCTTCATCGAAGCAAAACCTGGTGACATCAACGCGTTTGGATCGACATCAGCATCAGGCAGTGGTGGCCAAAAGAATTCCAGTTGTGTTGAAAGGGTTCTAGACCTGGAGGACTTTCTGACAGAGATTGAGATTCAAGGTCGTCCTCCAGCACCTGCTTCTGCTGTGGAAGGTTTATGTGCTCTTCTCAATAAACTGAAAGGTGGTCCTTCTGATAAAGAGTCAGTCTGGGGGCGTCCTTCGTTCAAACTGATGACGATGCCCGAGGCAAACCAATTCATTCGGGTAAGTAGGATCAGGAAAAGAGTGGCTTGAAGGGCTTCAATGGACATGCGATTAGCAAACTTCTAGGTCGTCGGACTTCAGATGGCGTTCTCTCGAAGTTACCACCCCTATGTATGTATGTGGAACTACTCAGACCTATACTGTCACATATCTACCGTCGCTAAGTCGAGATTGAGAGGGTCTCCTTCGTGGGTTTCGCCTACCTCTGTTTCTCTTTCTTAGTTGGAGTTGCGGACTTCCCCAGCGCCTGGATGACCCCCCAACGGACCGAGCGTCATCGCGTCTCTCCTAACTTAGTGACATCGTGTGTAGATAGTGAACTGTGAAACTCGTTCTTATGCAAATAACTCTGTTGATAAGGAGTCAGAGTCACATCACTAAAACTTGATCCATAATTCCGACCCGGATGAACAAGCTGTAAGGGCCTTGCGCAACGTCGACGACAGGGTAAAATGATTAAAATATGGGCAGAAAGGATAGAAGAGTATAGAGCTGTAATACCCTTACTCTTCGCCTTCCTTCCTCAAGTTCCTGCCCTTACTGGAAAGGAACAAGGTAAACACAAAGAAATAACAGACAGCACAAAACTTGGGCCTTCCTGGGAAAAGTCCCTGGGAGCAAGTGACGAGAAACTGGCTAGGGAGCCATAAAAGCGGACATACCGTAGCAATGTGTGGCACCCCTGAGAGAGCCTGAGAGAAGAAGACGTCAGTGCCATGCATTCTTACCATCCTCATGCAGCACTCCATGTCCATGCTTCCCTGGCAACCAGATTTGCAATAGCATCCACTACAAGTATGCTATCCTCATCCTGCGCCTCTTCAAACCTTACACATTAATCCACTATCAGAATCAGAGAGAAAACGGTTTCTTTTCTTGGAGAAAATAGAAAGACATACATGTGTACATATGGTACAGGTTTGTATCGCCAAGTAGATAAAAGGTATACGGTTAAGAATGTAAGAAATCGCAAAGAGTTCGTACGGTATCGTATGCATGGATATACACTGCTAGCATAACAAGATTTTGGGATGGTGGGTACACGTAGGGCTGATGTGAAACTACGACGCCATAAGAGAAGGCGAACGACGTAACACGCCACAAATGAAAACACCAGTGGTAAGCCTTGATACCCAAAAGGCTGGATGACATCGGCCGGGCAGTCGACTCGATGAGCTGATGTCCACACACATCAACGCCGATGGCGAACCGGAGTGAACCAAAGGCCTGAGTTGGTAGTAAGCGGAAGCAACCAACATTCCTGTAGGCCGTGTAGGCGGCTACACCCCGAAAATGACCATCACGTTGCAAGATGAAGGAGAGATCGTGCTTGAGATTGACGTTGACAAGATGAAAAGGGGAGAACAATATAGGTGGACGTATATCAATCGTGATTGTGTCATTGGTAGCGAAATGATGATAGATGGTGCTTGATAAGAATGGTTGAAGGAGGTCGGCGTGATGACAATGCGAGCAAGATGAGACTGATAAACGAGATAAACTGAGAGATTGAGAACCGGGAAGGAGCTGGCAAGATCTAGACGGGAGAAGTCAGCATTTGTCAAAAGAAAAGAAACACAAGTGGAAGGAGTTGACAAGAAAGTGAAACCGCGGTCAAAATGACAGATCGCCGCACCGCCACACGGGGACATGAATCCTAGCACCACGAAAGGACTCGGAGAACACATCAAATGGGGAATCGTAGAACGATAAGGGAGGAGAAAGAGAATAAAGAGAATGAACAGGAGGGAAAGGGCATAGGACGACTGGCGGCGCGGGCACAGGCAAAGGTCTCCTCGGTAACAGCGAAGCAGATGTATCTACGCTGCGTACAGCACCAAGGGGTCGGATGGCGACCAACTGCCATAAATCGTTGATTTCCCCGCCGTTGGCAGTTCAAAGAAATGCGAAATCATAAGTAGTGACCCGAGACTCAGGGGAGAAGCATAAAATGATGAACTAGCCGTGCGAATCGCGGATCGCGACTCGTTGGTCATGGGATGTGGGTAAGTGGGTAAGGAGAGTTGTATGTGAAGATTCGAAAAAAAAAGAGAAATGACAGTTTGGGGTACGAGAAATGGCAATTTCAGGTGATGATAATGATTGCAGTAATAGGTGATGTCCGGGGAAACGGAAAATGTCAATGCCAATGTGATGTACAGATGTATGAATAGATGGTCAAGGGACGATGATCAAAGATGAGGGATACAACGAAGCCAGCGCCATAGGTTATGAAGAGGATGATGAAGCGGAACCAGCACAATAAAGATAAAAGCGAAAATGCAAGGGAAGCAAGGAGAAAAGGTAGGATTCTCACCGAGCCGCACAGCTTGAAGATAAAGACAAAACGAGACGAGACACGGGCTGATCGTTATAGGATACCCGAGTCCTTCAGTGCGTTCTGTAGGATTGTCTCCTTGACAGCGGCGAACACGAGCCGGATATTCTGTGTGTCCGTCGCCTGTGTGAGACTAAAAGATCGCACAAGATCAGACGAGAAAAGCTTATTCACATAGAGGAAACAGCCAACGTACTGCGGATACACGCTTAAGCGTGCTCGATTCACGTTCATAAACCTCCACAATATATACTTGGCCGCCTTGTTGATATCGGCCCCGCCGGTATATTCAGGGAAATGACGTTCTAGAGGGATCTTTGGGAGCTTGCTTTTGAAGACGTCGATCTTATTGAGGAAGAGAATGATGGATGTGCGGAGGAACCACCGGGAATTGATGACAGATTCGAAGAGAACCAGCGACTCTTGCATCCGGTTCTAAAGAACCGAGTCAACGTGAGCTAGAAATAATACAAGGTGAAGGGGGACATACCTGCGTCTTCTCCTCAAGGAGAACCTGGTCATACTCGGAAAGGGCAGTACAGAAGATGATGCTCGTCACGCTCTCGAAACAGTGGATCCACTTCTTGCGCTCAGACCGTTGGCCGCCGACATCAAACATGTGTATTCTAAGCTGGGGTTTGAACGGACGAGAGGAGAAAGTTGAAATGGACTTACGACAGTTGACCAACGGTAAACCGCGTCTCGACGATGCCCAGACTCTTCTGACGCGCACGAAGGACGTCCGTTTCATTCGGACAATATCCCGGCGTCCCTATCCGTAGAACTTCACCAAAGAAGCTAAAGAACGTTGTCGAAAGGATGATGAGTGATAAAGATAAGAAACACGTACTATGAAGCCGAGTCCATGAGATAAAAATCGCTCGAGTGCTCGTCCATTACTTTCGGGATGACAGAGTCCTTCCAGACCTGGTGGATCGCGCTGGCAACGGCTGGGTCGAACTCTTCTTGGTGATCGAACCGATACGCGAGGATACGGTCTGCAAGGATGCGGTTCGGGAGCTCAGCGCAGTCAAGCCCGAGTTTACGCATGTAGATGATAACCGCCTGGGCCGAGTCGAGGACGTTCTTGTATATCGTAGGTCTGACCTCCATAAGTTCGGATATCCTGTATCCGCCTTGATGGATAATCTTCATTTGCTTGACAACTGTCGATTTTCCCGACTCGCCGGAACCTGGACGAGAGGTTCAGTTGTCACAAAGATGGCCATGCGGCGTACAGGATAAAAGAAGAAAACACGCACCAAGAAGAAGGATCTTGCACTCCTTTTTGAACTTCTTATTGTCCTCCTCGAGCAGCTTGTCAATGGCAGCTGAGCGGTCCTTCCCCGTACGGTCGGGTGTCGATAGACAGCCTCCCATGGTTGCCCCGTGTGCTACTGTTGGTCGTCGTCGAGCGAGACGATGGCGGACGATAGATTGGAGGGGAGGTGGAGGAGAGGAGGGCTGGGGAGATTGGAGTGAGAGAGAGGCAAGGAACAGCCGACGTCGAAAGGACTTGAAAGAACCCAGATCACAATTATTCCAGATTTGGTAAATTGATCACCTGCTGTTACAAATCCGACCCGACCCGGTTCGCTTGTGTCGTCGTCAAGACGCGCGCGTTCCTGCGACTATCCGTTGAATACTTTCCAAGTTCTCCTGAATGTCCAACAGCCTGTCATATACTGTCTGTCACTCTCATGCGGCCTAACGCTGGCCTCTCACGTGGCTGCCACCGTTATGCTTCTAATATAATTTTCTGACCAAATTCTCCCTTGTCTTCAATAGATCCTTGCGCCACGCTCACACCCATCCGTTTTCATGCTTCGGCCGATTCCGTTGTCGACGCCACCGTCGTCTTTTATGGCATGCCATTCATGCACCTTTCCGGATCTCCGGCGTCTGTCTATCCAATCTCTCCGAACACCATCGTACGACATCTTCTCACACTTTGCCAGCCCTAAACGCCCGTCAATTAATCGCACAACGTCGAGAGACGTCTCGAAGATGGTACGTGAGGCCTCAGCGCCCAGCACGTAACATTTGGACCAGAGTTGTCTGTCTCGTTCTTAAATTCGGTTCTCGGAACTCGGAAACAGACTGGACACTTCGGCTTTACTACTGGTCTACGGATCTTCGCACCTACATAGCCCCGTCACTCACTTCGCAGACACCCATTGTTAATTGACGCCTTGACGGGGAATGCCGAAACAACTCCGCGGTTCGCTCATCCCTCCCATGATCGTGCCTCGAGGTACATCCTTTCCTTCCCAAATCATCTTTTCTCTTCCCTGAAGGCGTGTTACGTATGCCTCTTTTATGGTTCATAAACCTTGCCCCATGTGGAGAGGCTCATTCTACTTGCCAGGATGTAAGTACAAGTCTACCCATTTGACGTCCTTTCCAACTCAGTTTACCTTCGCTCATTATCCACACCCTAGATCGAACTGCCAACAAGTACTTCCAGTTAGCTCGTCACCGTGACTTTGGTGCTTCCAAGAGACTATCGCCACGTCACCACGCTAAGATGTCCCACCCCGTCTATTTCTATGAGTCTCTGGCTGGTAGTAGACCTTGTTTAGATGATATTCTCCTGTTCCTATTCGAACCGAGCTGTCGAAGTTTGATCTGTCCTGACTCGCCGTGCATGACCAATCTTATGACGCCTTTAAAGTGACATATTTACCGGCCCATCACGGAATAAATCAACATCCAGCATAGTGTTCTCGCGGCCTGATCTTCCATGTCTTTCAGCTCGGAATTTACATTCGGCGGTTGCTTGGCAGTGAACGTACAGGTGTCGTTCATCGCCTTTTTAGGATATCTCCGCTTACATACTGTTCCATTTTTGGGAGACGTATTATTCAGCTATGTGGCTGACATGCACACCTTACATACAAAAAAGTAGACTTGGAAAGGCTTGGGCTCAGGCCGCAATTCAGTGAACCAGTGTGTTCAGTCCACTTGTCACACCAGTCATCCAATTATTGAGCACTCCTTCTATTCTTACTCGCCTCGAGCCGAATGCACCATTCGTAATCCGTCATCGTGGCGCGCAGTTGTGATTTATACATATATTTAGCATGCGAACAAGCTCAGGTGATGGGACCCATGCGAACGCCGCCATGGCAGCTGATAAACAAATGACCCTCTGTCAGTGACAGTGAACGTTCGTGGCGCATTTGTTGTCGGTCTTTTCGGGTTTCAGACTTACAGATTGTTCCCACTTCTTTTTGATATAGGACATCAATCATGGAGATCTTCTGTGATCTGACTTTGCGATTGTAGACAATGTTGAGACTACTGTCCAAATCTCCTGCTGTGCTAGCGTTCATTGTGTTTCTAGCGAATCTTGCAGGAATCCTGCGCTGACTACGTCTTTGTCCATGTCCTGTCGACCTGGTTCGAATCACTTGTTACCGAATTTATCAAGTGTCATCGTCTAGTTTGAATCCGGTCATATTGAGTTCTTCTTACCCTCATGTACATGGGAGTATTCGTTCGAGTGGCAATCAAGAAGCTTCATCGGTTTTCATCTTAGGTCCTCGCCGGAGACGGATGAACGATGATGCGATGAGGTACCGTGAGTGACGAACAGGTCTCGTTTCTACTGCCCTCATCCCACGCGCCCAGTGTGAAGCATTCGAGTGTACACACATTGCCAGGCCATTTTGCCCATCTTGAGCTGCCACGAGTATATCTATGCCTTGCCACTTGACAGTTCACATCTTCATCTGTCACCTTAGCACACAGGAGAATTGCGTTACGGACGGAGACAGTGTCTGATTGTCGGTGTCCTCAATAGTTACCGCTAGTGTGAGTCATATCTGTGCATCTTCCTGCGCCAACGAGAACATGCATTCTGATAGATGACTTGTCAGAAAGGTTTAAATTGTTCAGTGTCATCTCCTGGAAGATACAGAAAGCTATGTACACAGTCCTCCCTCTGCTTCGTTGATTACAGTCAAATCTCTCCTAAGCCATAGCTCTGGTAACCCATAATCTCCAATAACCCATAGCTTTTCGGATCCACCAA
>JABAJZ010013895.1:0-12690 GCA_018857265.1 Termitomyces sp. T32_za158 | reverse complement strand
CTTTATGAGACATTATTCTACATCGTGTGTGTTATAATGTTAGGAAATGTGTGGTAATAACCCGACTTCCGACTGGGATTGACGGCTGACTCCGAACCGTCATCATTGCGATTTCCTACTCACATTCTCTTCCTTCCCGTTTCCGATCGCGGATTTGGATTCCCCTCTGTTTCTGCACTCAACAACGCCCTCGCTGTCGCAGGCTTACACAGGGACCTCAATCACCACCAGCCAGCCTTCAAGTTCATTGCTGCCATATCCATCGCTGACTGGACGTGCCAATACAATTCATGCAATGACCCCCTGCAACTGCCTGGACTTCATTATGTTCATGCTTGTCAATACAACATCAATCGCGTCATTGGTTCTCTCAACAAATTACTTGATGGTACTACCGCCTCTTGGACGCCGCCAGCAGACCCATGGGCAGTACAGCTATATCAAGCTTTTGTTAACTCACAAACCCAATCATGCTCATTCAGCCCCTTGGAGTACCGTGTGTTCCTTCGACACCTCCGATGCAAGCTTCATAAGCTGCGATTTGCAGAGGAACGTCAGTGTCTAAAGGACTGGAACCTAGAGTTCGCTAGCCATCAGATATCAAGCCTCCTTCAAGGTGGCTCAGCCAAGAAACTATATAGTCAACAGTTTTTGGATTTGCCCAAGGCGTTGTCCACTGAATTCAAACCCGACGATTTCAAAACTGATTCTGGCGACATAAAGACCTCAACCCAGTCTTATTTCACCAACCTCTATCACAGAACGCCATGGCCTCCTCAACCAAAGCCGTGGCTCGAAACCCTGTTTGTGAAGGCCATCGCTCATGCGGCACACGACGACCCCTTCTCCTGGCCACAAATCATGATGCTAGGCGATTTTCGCGGTCTCTCTGCTAAGGGAAACACACGTCCTACCCCTGGCCCCGATGGCTGGGAAAAATGGTTCCTGTGGTTCTTATCCGACCGCGCCCTGCAACCCGTGATGATGATGATGATGTATTCCTATACCCACTGGGGCCTTGCCCTATGTTGGGTTCATCTGTTATCTAGTACTTCTATCTATTTCTACCATTGTGTTCAGTCTCTGTGTGGCCAGCTTCCGTGTGTGCGGTCGCTGCTGATGATAGCCCGGATCCTGGGCTCGGTGCCATATTATGCCCATGAGGTGAATGTACTGTAAAGGGGTGGTCAACTCCGTAGGTGGGTTCGTCTACTTCCTCCTCCTCCTCTTTCCCTTCCTCGCCACTCCGTCTCCCTCTTTCTCGAGTATCGTCAGGTCCTCGTATGTCTTCTTGAATCTCCCCGTGCTGTTAATGTACTGGAACAGTGGCTTTGTCACATTGGCATCGCTGAGGAGTGTGCTCAGGGCATCTGTTTCTAGGTTCACTTTGCGCGCCAGGACCTCTTGGTGTCTTTCATGTGCGCTACAACGTAGCAGGTAGAGTTCCACAGTCTCTTCCTCCTGATGGCAAGCTCTGCAGTGTGGCGAGTCAACCTTGTTGAACCTGTAGAGATACTTGTTTAGCGGGCAGTGCCCTGTTCGCAGTTGCACCAGAATGGACGTGTGCTTCCGCAGGGCGCCCGCAAGGACCTGCAGGGTGCACGTCATGTCGGGTGCATTTGGGTCCACTGCCTTCAGCCTGTCGAATCTTGGAGAGGCCCTGATGCAGGCCTCGGCGTCCCGCTTCCACCATTTCTTGTGTGTTGCCATCAGCGCCGCCTTGGAGGTCTTGAGGGGCTTCTTCAGGAACGGTAGCCCCATCAACTTGGTGTTGTCGCCCTCTGCCGCCTTCTTCGCCTCTCTGTCTGCCCGCTCATTCCCTGGGATCCCTGTGTGACCCGGCGTCCAGTAAACCGTGACCCGCAGCCTTGGGTCGATCTCTCTGACCCTCTGGATTCCCTTCATCACTTCGTCAACAATGTACCTTCCCGTCCCTCTCCCTGGCAAGTCCAGCACCCTCATCCCCGCCTGGTTGTCTGTCCCCACCATCGCTGTTTGTATTTGCCTTCCTCCCCTGCTCCTCCACCTCCCTCTGCAGAAACTCGAGGCCCAGCACCTGCCCCACGCACTCGCCCTCAAAAACTGTGTGTTTCTCCTCTCTCCCCAAGCATTTCCTCATCACCTTGGTCCCCTGTCCTCGCCTGTACAACACCGCCGCCGCTCCTATCTGTCCTCCGTGTCCAGATCCGTCCATGTAAATCCTCACATCCGCTCTGTTGTTCCTCTCTCTCTCCACCGCAGCTTCTCTCGTCTCCCCTACCAAAACAGTGACCGGGCACGTCCATTCTGGTGGGTGTCGGACTATGTTGATGATCTCCATCTCCTTCGGGTGCGTGCCAAGGGCTTTCATGAGATGGTGCAGCGGGGCCCAGTGCTGGTGTACAAACCTGGCTGCTCTCTCTGCTGGCTTGCGCAGCAGGTGCGTCCCAGGCAGCGTCGCTATCCTGGCTGCCGCTGTCACGCATACGCATTTCAACTTGATGTCTATAGGTTCCAGCCCCGTGTGTGCCTCAAGCAGGTTGCCTGGCGTTGTCCTAAGAGCCCCCATTATTTGCAGCGCTCCCATCCTCTGCACTCTGCTCAGCTTCTCCTCGAACCCCTTGGTGCCCCTTTCCCTTCCATCCCCCTCCCCCACGCTCGGTGCGCACCACACATCTGCCGCATACAGCATATTTGGCGCCACCACTGTCTTGTACAGCTTCCTCGCAAGTCTCCCGCTTATGCCCCCGTTCACCTTTGCCAGCTGCTTCATCTGTAACGCCGCCGCTGTTCCTTTACCATGTGCGTACACCGCGTGCTCCTTAAATCTCAGTTCCTGGTCTAGGATCACGCCCAGGAACTTGTGTGACGTTTCCATCTTGATTGATGCGCCACCGATGTTGATCGCTGGCCTTGTCGCAGGTCTGGTCTTCCCCCCTGCCTCCTGTCCTTCTCCCTCCTCCTCGTGAATCCCACCCCCACAAACTTCCCCATCTCATAAATTAAATGGTGTTCCACCACCCATTCGCTAGCGCCACCCTCTCGCCCCATCATCCTTTCCACCTTCCTCGCTGCCTCCTCCATGTCACCTCCTTCCGCCGCCACGTACACGTCATCTGCAAACGACCCCGCCAGTTCCCTGTCCTTCTCTGACGTGCCTTCTATCTGTCCCGCATTGTAGAAGTTGTAGCACAACTCCGATATGTTGCAACCTTGGTCCAATCCGCTGTTCACCGGGATTCTCTTGGATGCATAGTCATCGAACGAAATCACCATTTCCCACCCCTCCAGCTTCCTCTCGAACCACCCTACCACTTCCTCTCGCACGCCCCTCCGTCTCATGTCATGTAAAAGCACCCTCAGCACAGTGTTTGGAAATGCTCCCTTCACATCCATGAAAACCACCACCACTTCCTTCCCCCTCCGCCATGCGTTCTTGATGAAGCTTGTCAGGATATGAATCGAGTCAGTCGTCGCTCTCCCTGGCCATCCTCCGAACTGATACTTTGGTAGTATGTTTGTCTTCTCCGCATAGTGGGCCAGCTTGGCCTTGACGCACGAGGACAGTACTTTTGCCACCGTGTCAAGCAGAGCAATCAGCCGGTACGAGTTGGGGTTGCTGTAGTCATTGCGGTTGGGCTTCCTTAACACCACCGTTTTGAAAAATTTCCATCGCCTTGGGTACGTCTGATGCTCAAACGTAGCTCTGAAGATGGGCCCCAGGTACGGGACCAGGGTGTACTTGGCTTTCTTCAGCACTACGTTTGGGATGCCGCTCAAGCCAGGAGCTTTGAAGGGCTTGAGTTTGTTGATCACGCTGATGATCTCTCTGTCTGTGATGTCCGTCCACTTGAACGCCTCTTCCCTCCGTTCCACCCCCACATCCTCCTCAGCCCCTCCTGGATCATTGTAGAAGAACACCTGATGGAATAACCTTGCCTTCCCCTCGTTGTTGTCCACCTCCACCACCCTATCTCCCACCCTTTCCCTCAACGCCGGTGTTCTCGCCCTCCCCCTGTCTCCCGGAATTGCTGTCACAAAAGCTTTGGCATCCCAAATCATCCTCGCGTCCACCGTCTCCAACCACTCCTCCCAATGCCTCCTCTTTGTGGTCTTCAGAGCCTGCCCATAGTCATTTTGTGCTCAGCGGAACGCCTTGTGCGCTGGGTGATCCTCTACGTCATGGACACAATATGACTCCCTGCCCAGCGCGTGCGCCCTCCTCCTCATCCTCGTCAGCTCCTCTGACCACCACCTCTTCATCCCCGTCGACTCCTTCCTCACTGGCACCTTCTCCTCCACCGTCTTTGCTACTGCCTCCATCACCTCGTTTAACCTCCTTTCCACCTCCTCCTTCGTCCCAATCCTCTCTGCCAAGACCCCCTCCAGCCTCCGCCCTAGTTCCTCCTCAAATCCTACCCAGTCAATGTCCCAGAAGTTCCTGCTCTCTTCTACCTTGTTCCTCGCTACTCTTGTCTTGCACACCGTGATAATCGGGAAATGGTCTGCCTTCGGGAGCTGATTGCTGTGGAGGACTTCGCATTGGGTGATCTGGGTCTGAAAGGACTCCATGGCAAAAACGTTATTTGGCCTCGTTAGGTTCTTCGTGTTTTTTGCCCTCAGCGTTGGCACGTGGGGCCTCAGCACCATGCCCATCCTGTGCCGCGTTGTCATTGCAATAAGCTCCTCCGCCGCGTCCAGGTTACTCCTTGTGAAGAGGTGTGCATTGCGCGGGTCGTCCCACATTGGGTGGTGCCTGTTGAAGTCGCCAACCCAGACGTCTGCTCCGTTCCTGCCCCTCGTCCACCTGCTTTCCTCGCTCCTCAGGTAGAAATCTAGTGCTCTCAAACTCCTCGAGTGCTCACAGTCATTGTAGATGCTGAATATCTGCACTGTTCGATCCTCCGCTTCTATGCTTATGCCCACCACATCTGCACTCTCGATGTTGAGCCTCTTCCATCTGTCCATGGCGATGCTCCTGTTCACCAGTATCATCGCTCTTGTCCTGGAGGCATTGGCCTCGTCATGCAGCTTGGGGTACACTGGGTGCCAGATTTGCATTGCTTGCGATTTCTTGTTGAAGTCAAAATATGGCTCCTGAATGCATATGATGTCTGTCGTTTTCCCCACCGTGTTCAACATTGCATGCTGCGCCGTGAGTGACTTGTCCACGTTCTGCTGCCAGATGGTCAGCCTCCCTCCATTCTCTCTCTCCCCTCCCCTCCCCCCGTCCTCACCCCCTCCCTGCCTCTGTCTCTCTCCCCTCGCGTCGCCTCCCCTCTTGCTCAGCATTGGGACGGGCGCGGGTTCTCCTGTCGTGCCTGTGCTACCTGCGCTTCCATCGATGCTATGAGGTCATTGTACTGCGCCTCGTCCCACTCCTCTTGTCCTCCTACCTTGCTCTGAGAACCTGTCCTCCCCCCTCCTTGGTCACTACCCCATCTATATTCATCCAGCGTTGTCTGAGTCCCACCAGGGCCCTTCACAGCTGCCCCCTCCCAGCGTCCCGTGCCCTTGTCCTCCCTCTTCCGCCCTCCTCATCCGCCCTCCTCCTTGTCCCACTGGCCCACCTGCCAAACATCCTTGACCCAACCCCGCCCTGCTGTTTGCCTCCCCGGTTGCACCTGCCCCCCACCTGCTCTCGTTCGCTCGCTCCCACGTCCATTGCTGATCCGTGGGGTAATACTTGTACTTCATCTCAGGCATTCGGTCGTGCAGTCTGGTCTTAGCCTCGATGAAGGCTGGGCACATCCTCGAAGTGGCCGGGTGATTGTGTCGCGCCCCCCTGGCTTTGCAGTTGGCGCAGCTGAAAGCCTTCGGATCCTTCTCCAGGCAGTCTCTCGTTCTGTGGCCTTTACCGCACATGCCGCATGTGTCTGCTGCCTGCCTGCATTCGCTGGCTAAGTGTCCCCTCCTGAACCTTTGGCACTTGAGGCAACGCCTGGGGTCCTGGTCCATCTTCCTCGTGCTCACGCGTTTCCCTTCGATGACTAGCCCCCTGCGTATGATCTCGTTCGCCCCTCTGTCTGTGGCGCATGAAAGTACCAGGTGCGCCACCCTCTGGCCCTCGTGTCGAGCCTTGGGGGCTCTTGCCCACCTTGCCGTGACGAGCTCTCCAGATCGGATCCCGTTCATGCTCTTGACTACGTCGAGCCCCTCCGTTGGTGCGTCGCCCAGGCTCACCGGTACAAACTCCACAAACACCCCGTATGTCCTGTCTGTCACTGCCGCTCCCACTCCAAATCTTTCCAGGAAGCTCTTCCAGACGTCAGGTTTGGCGAGCCACTCCGCCGTGTCTGTGGAGTTGAGTTTGTAAAGCACCCCTCCGTTCCTCAGCCTCCTTGCTGACAGGAAGTCCACCCTTGGGACTGTCCAGCCCTTGTATGCCCATCAGCTCCTTCACCACCTTCGCCTTCTCCACTAGCTCCCTCTCTGTCAACCCCGTCCACCCTTTGCCCCCTTCTGCATTGTCGATAATAAGCTGCCTTGTCCTGTCCCTTGCTCTCTCCGTAATGTTCTCCTGTTCGGCCCTTCGTGCCACCTGGGCGTAGCTCAACCTCCCTCGGTTTCCCGCCTCTACCCCCCCGTCCCCATCCCCTTCTCCTCTGCTCCCCCGCCTCACCTTTGCCTCCACCACATGCCCCTCTTCTACTCTCTCAACGAGCTCCTTCGTCTGCTTTGCCATCTCCTTGACTGTCTTTACCGTCGCCTCCGCCAAGGTCTCCAATATCTCCCTGTATTCTTCCATCGCCTTACCCATTGTCTCCCTCATAATCCTGTCCTTCTCCCCCGCTCCTACCTCCTCCATCCCTATTGAGATTGCCTTCAACCCGTCTTTCACGTCGTGCAGAATGTCCTTTCACGCATAGAGCGTGGCCAGTGCTGCACGCAGAGTTTCCACCCCGATTGGGTCATCCTCCCCTGCTAATGCCCCATTGTCCTGAAGCCAGCTTCTTGCGTCTTCCACCGTCTGGATCCTTGACACCTGTTCTCTTGCGGCTCCTCTCGTCCTCGCACCTTGCGTAATGCTCGGTGTCCTGCGTGATGGTTGGCTGACGTCTTTTGGCAAAGTGCCCCCACTGCTATGTGCTGGCATCTCGTCTGCATGTCTCGTAGTAGATAAGAGTTTGAAAAGTGGTGTTTTAACAGAGCTATCTACTTCTAATCTTTGCCTCTCTCTGCCCTGTGTTCCTCTGAGCCTTAAAAACTCGGGTTCCCATGGTGGTCAGATGGTGGTTCAAGATCAAAAGTGGTCCCCTGCAACCCGTTTCCAACCTCCTCAACTACATCATCCAAACATCCCACTTCCCTGACTCAGTTAAGCCTATATACATCTCAACTATCCATAAGAAAGGAAACCCGACGCTCCTCTCCAACTACCGCAGTATTGCTTGCAGTAATGTCTTATGCAATATGCCTTTTGCTTGGCTCAACTCAAAACTCGGACCTTATCTTAACAAACACTCCATCATTCCCCCCTTCCAGATCGCTACAAAACCAGGGGTGCAAGCCTGTGACATCATCTATGTCATTGCCCAGGTGCAGAAATGGGCACACCGGACTCGCACGCCACTCTACATCCTACAGCAAGACCAGAAAAAGGGGTTTGACATGCTGGAACCTCAAGGATTCAACGATGCAATACATGCTTATGGTCTACCATCTTTGATTATCGACCTCGACTCTTCTTTGCAGCATCTTGTACCCTACCAAGTGAAGACAGCATATGGTTTCACTGAGCCGTTTACCGTCAATGGCATCACCAAACAAGGAGGGTCCCTGTCTCCTATTAAATGCGCCCTAACCACAAGTCTGGCAAGCCGATGGCTTGAAGACCTTCAGTCCCAACGAAGAGGTGAAATTCTACTTCACACCATGAGCTCACGCACCAATTCCCCACACACCAACTCCGACTTTCTATCCACAAAGATAACAATGATTGAGGCTATGGACAACAGCCTCATCATGAACTCTTCCCTCGCAACGCTGCTCACCCTTGCTGAACATGCAGATCGATTTCAGGCTACGTATGGATGGAAAACTGAATGGAAGAAGAGTTCTGTCTATGCCTATAACTCTCCACTGTATCCTAACTTGTCTTCTGCCCCAACCATCCTCGTCCCCTCTGTTAACCCCCGCAATCCTCAACAACTGCAGCTTCACAAAAACTTGGTTTTGGTCGTAACCTCGCACACCACATTCCTCCGCATCCTGATTGATCAACCTGACCTACACTTTGCTACCCTACGAGATATTATGATGACTTTTGACTTCCCACTTCTTCACAAACGACTGCCGATTACAGCCCTTCATCGCATAGTAACTCAGGGCCTTATCTCAAAGTTGAGGCCCCGGCTTGCGCTGCAACCACTCTCTCCTAAACACGCCTCTCGTCTCGACACCCTACTTGCAGATAAAATCCATTGTTATTTGGGCTTTCCCTTTCGATTTCCTACTCACATTCTCTTCCTTCCTGTTTCCGATCGTGGATTTGGATTCCCCTCTGTTTCTGCACTAAACAACGCCCTCGCTGTCGCAGGCTTACACAGGGACCTCAATCACCACCAGCCAGCCTTCAAGTCCATTGCTGCCATATCCATCGCTGACTGGACGTGCCAATACAATTCATGCAATGACCCCCTGCAACTGCCTGGACTTCATTATGTTCATGCTTGTCAATACAAATTCTTGCCCCACGCGTGGATTACAGCTCAGGAGGCCCTCCGACAGCTTCGACTATATCTCATTCACACAGATGTGTCTGATATCCTCATTGTCCAAGTTGCACTCCTTCATCTCTTTCGCGCTCTTAAATTCCTCTGCCCAGACCACGACGCATATCTCAAGCTCACCAATTCCTTCTTCAACTCCTGTTCTCAGATCAGATGCCACAACCTGTTCAATGTTGGGCAATGGGTATATGGAAACCCAGACATGTTACCAACCGCATTCTTGCCTATCCCATGTCCCATTGTAGCAACCCCATCCATGTTCATTCATTGGCCTACTCTTCAATCATGGCTTTGTGACCTTCCCATGCTCATACAAAAATTCTCTTTCCCAGACCCAGGCTTACTCATCCCGCACCCACTACAACAGCAGCTGTCTGAGAACCTCATTTTCAATCTTGCTAACAACGCCTCCATGCCCCTCTCCTGCCAATTTCCTGAGGGCCTATACGCCTCTGATGCCTCCCTCATTTCTAGCGCTCACAAGCCATCTGTCACTTGTGCTGTCATCAATGGCCGCAACGCTTTTGTAGGATCTTTACGTCACTTTTTATCTTCCGCCTCTATACTTTGTGGAGAGGCATATGCAATAGTCGTTGCGCATATTCTTGTTATGCACACCGAAATGCATTCCCCTCAAAGTTCGACCCTCTACTCCGATCACCTCTCTTCTGTTCACTTCGTTAATTCCCCTTCGTTTTCCCCTTTATCTTTGACTCAACAACCATGCTGCTCTCTCTATAGGTGGCTCCAGTCCTTGTCCTCTCGCATTCACGACAAAAGAAAAGCCCTACACATCCAGCACATCAAGGCGCATACTTCCACCACCTCCCTACCTGCTCAGATGAACCAAATGGTTGATTGGCTTGCCACGTCGTCTCAAACCTCACGAGTGCCCCCGCCCTCTCTACTGGTTCCAACTTTCTTTCTTGATGATTATACTTTGTTCTCTATAGCACATGGGTGGATCGAGTCCAATACCACCCACTTCGTCCAAAACCTCTGTTACGATAGCCTAATTACTGCCACCACTTCCCGTCAGCCCCTTCATCTGAACCCCCTTTTATATGACGCAAATGGAATCCCACCATATCTCTATCTCAATGCATCCTCAGCATTCTCCATCGTCGTACAACTATACATCCGCTCACATCAGTTGGACACCAGAAAATGTCTATCCACGCGGTTATCAAACTCAGGCAATCCTTTTTGTCGCATGGGATGTATTGCGGTGGAAGATATCCATCACGTCTTTGTCTCATGCCCCCACTTCGATCATTTCAGGGCTGAAGCCATTACCACCGTCCTCAATGGTACCCGCAAAATCATGACCACGCATATCATCCCCGATCACCTCCATGCCCACGTCCTTGAAGGTGCTGCTGGTCTGTTTTCAGATGGAAGTGTATGGCCATTGGGAATATCCTATTATTACTATGGACCGTTGCCACCCTCCAACCATCGATCAGCGTTGGGGGCGCGCTGGGGGCTCCTGGCCTTGAGGTCACGTCGAGGCCTGACTATATGCATGGCACCTTACCCTCGGTTCCATTGAATGGCATGGGCTCTGTGCCTAGCGATCCTCCCTTGGTGTTTGCACCTCTGTGCCCTATTCCCTCTACCCCTTTCACTCGCCCCATCGTCCCTTCATCCTTGGCCATCCCTTCCACGTGCCCAGCTCAGTCTCCTGGGGAAAGACCCCCAACTAAGCGGAGCCACCTGTGCACCTGTGGCTCCTTGCATTCTGTCTCGCCAGATGTGGCTGATCGTGCTTTGCATGAGGCACTACCACTACGAACTGCCCCTGAGGTGGAGTGCATTCAGTTGGTTATGCCTTGCCCTGACCCTGTTCCTTGGATTGCTAGCCCCTCCACCTCATCTCTGTATTTCACTCTAATGGCAGTGGAGACCACCACCCTTCCAGTCCCAAACCTTGCCTCTCAGCCTAACCCGCCTGCTCACTTGTCCCACCCCCTGTCTGACCTCGCTCTGCAGAGCCTTTCTGGGGCCCTCTGGCCTCCAGGCCTGTCACTCCCGTGAGAGCAAGAACACCTACCATCAATGGCTCCCTTATGGACTTGTGCTCACCAGGATGGGAGGCTGCCAATGAACAGGTTGTTCTCATGATGAATGATCAACTTTGCCATTTTCTTCACACATATCGCTGCAATGTTGGCAGTGCAGGTGAGCTTATATCCTCTTTGGACCTTTGCCTTGCTCGTGCACCCTCGCCTTGTTTTATTGTATCTTGAGCCTATTGTGCTCTTTTGGTGGCCTGTGGCTGTGGTAGTATTTTGAGCCATCGTGCATGCCTGCTGTGCTCCTCACCTTTGCTTCTCAAACCCATTGTGCCTTGTTTTATTGTCTCTTGAGCCCATTGTGCTCTTTTTGGTGGCCTGTGGCTGCGGTGGTATATTGCACCATGGTGCGTGCCTGCTGTGCTCCTTGCCTTTATTTTTTGAGCTCATTGTGCTCTTTTGATGGCCTGTGGCTGTAGTGGTATCTGGGCCCATTGTGCTCTTGTCATTCCTCAGGCCTGTTGGGCTCTTTGACTTTTGCCCATGCCTCTTGGTGAAGGCTGGCTGTAGGCCTGGTGTTGTTTTTTGGTGACAGCTGGCTGTAAGCCTGGTGGTGTTTTCAGGCCCATTGTGCTTTTGATGGTGTCTGGCTGTTTGTCTGTCCAGCTCTCACCAGGTTAGGTCATCTGTATCAGGTTGTTTTTCCACGGGCTTTTATTTTCTGTTTATTGCCCCTCAGCTTTAAGCTGACATTCCTTCAAGATATCCAGATGCACTTGCATGCAATTTGAGATCATAGTTTTGATGTCCTTGCTCCAGTTCCTCTCCTTGAACCCTTGGATGTGCACTGTGCCTCAGTGCTTATCCCTCGTTTGGGCCTCAGTTTCATCTTGGGATCTCAGCCACAGCTTTGTGGAATGCATGAGTGCCCACTGGTGGCTCTTGAGACTCATGCTTCTTGTGCTCTAGGAGTCTTCTTGGGTGATGGTCTAGAGGGTAATGTAGCCTGCTGTGACCTGTTTACTTATCTGTGCTTACTCCATCTCTAATGCTTGGGTTCAGTTTGATGTAGTCTTTGACTATGACAGATGTCTGAGGGCTCTCTTCCTGACTGATTCCTACCATTTTTGCATGGATGATTTCCACCATCACATCTGGCAGGAATGTTGAGTGTTCAGCATGCAGCACATGTTGCCCAACTTGATACATGCATTGCCTCAATGGAATCCTTTCTTCTGGCATGTCCTTGCATTTTCAAGCCCAGGGCTCCTCCATGCTGGGTTGGTGGTGGTGTTGTATTGCCAGCAATGCCAGGGCTGACAAGCTCTCAGCTTGCTAGTGGACCCTATTGTACCCTCCAGCAGGATGGTTACTCTTGGTGCACACCCACCGGAGCTTCTATTTGTTATGCCTACAATGGAACATTATCTTGCTGAGGTGATTTGAACTGCCCACCTGATCCTGGCAGAGTCATGCATGATTCTGTGCAATTAGAGGAAAAATGAAATGCATTATTCTCTGTGGTTTCCAAGGGAGGACAAGTAATGCATTAATACATACTAAAAATTACCACAACAAGAATCGAACCCACGATGTTCGGTAGCGCAGATCAAACACGAGCATAATAACCATTACACCACAACTACAACTGACAGATCATAACTTAAGAAATGTATGTCTCGCTCATGGCTCATGGGTTAGCGCTGGTTAGGTTCGGTTAGGGTTCGTTGGTTAGGCTGTTAGGGGTTAGGGCTGGTTAGGGTTAGGGTTCAGTTATGGCTTAGGACAGGGATGTCTATCAAGGGGAGCTTGCTCCCCTTACTCAATCAATATACATTTTTATCCATTCGAGGCCATCTGGTCTAGTGGATATTGTTCATAATTGATGTTGTTGCAGCTGTCAAGCCTTAAGTTCGACTCCTTTGATTCCAACTTTTCTGTGCTTGTAATGCATGATTACTTTA
>JABAJZ010013894.1:0-12731 GCA_018857265.1 Termitomyces sp. T32_za158 | reverse complement strand
ACATATTGCGATCAACCAAAAACTGTTCGATCATCATTACCAATGATCGAGATCTGCATCTTATCTCCTGGTCATTTTCCTTCCTTGCCCCCATGCATCCTCGCTAGCGCTTAAAAGGGGATTGTGCGATGATCAATATCGATAATTCCCACTACATTATAAGTAATACCTCGACGTCACATCATGTCCTCAAACCATGAATGATCTTCCAGCCACCACCAACCACGCAGACTACCTCATCGCCTTGTACGCCCTCGCCGCCAAGCAGGCCCGCGACGACGCAGACGTCCGCTGCAACGCCATTGAGTCCAGCTGCGCCCAGCTCAACAACTACCTCGCCCGCCGCCACCCGCCCCGTCAACCTCAACGTCCAGTCCCAGGCCGCCACCGTCCTCATCTGCGACGTCCTCGCTGCCGGCATCCACCTCTCTGAGGTGCGCGTCCCCCGCTCGCTCTGTCTCCAGCTAACCTCACACGCATGCCGTACAGTGGTCAGTCCCACCCAAACATCTTGTTAAAACCCTACCTGACCCCAGCAGGATCGACGAAGGCCAGGCCTCGCTCATCGCAGCCTTTGACAGCAGCAAAGGCCGTGCAAAAGACCGCTTCGCACTCACCAAACACCTCACCTCTTCAGCGTCGGGTCTCTCTAGCTTAATTACACTCTGTACTGTACATGTACTCGATATCATTAATACCACCTCTACCTCCTCTTTGCCGGGGGCGTATCAACCCCCTCCTCCCCCGCCTTCCTCTTTGTCCCAAACCCAAACGCCACCTTGAACCTTGAGGTGTTCTAGAGGAGAGAACGTCCGAAATATATATTGGAAAAAGAAATCAATCTAAGTACATATGTGGATTATGTTTGACAGGCCAACACAGATAGATTAAAGCTCTCAATCCAAGTCCATCAACGTCCGTAATCTGTGATAATGTCTTTGCGGAGGAGGGGCAGAAGGCCAATGACTTCGGTAGATCACACGCCGTACTGTTTCCAAATGCCCTGGGTCTTCCTCCAGCTCCCCACGATAGTCCCAAAGGAGGTGCCGCACAGATCCTTTGATTTCGTCTAACGCATTCGTCGTGACATTACTACAACAGGAGACGGAAAGGCTACGGAGAGGTACATTGCAGCGTTGCCGGTCCTCGAGGTATGCTGAGAGGACCTCCAGGAACCTTGAATCGTCAAGGTCACAATAAGAATTGACCTTTGAAGGCGACACCATGAGCCCGCCAGCGTGGCAATTGACATTGAAAAGATGGATGTCCTCCAGTGCAGGAAGAAGCAACGAGCTCATATCGTCATGTTCAAGATGAGAGTGCGATCTGGCATTCATAAGGAGAGCCCAAATCAAGCCACTAGGGCAGTGACCAGTTATCTCAATGATGCGAAGGTTTGTGAGGCAATAGAGAAGCCGCGGCCAAAATTTCTGGGTAACGACGTCAAGGTTTTGGAGCATGAGACTTTGGGTGTTCATCAATGGCAATGCATCCCAAATAGAGCAAAGCGCAGAGATGACGACTTCATCGTGTGCTGTGCTCCCATCTGGTCCCATGAGGATATCTAGAAGCGGCTCTGAATCCTCCGTAGTACCAAGCGCCTGAATGCGGAGAGCCTGTCGAAAGTCTAGATTGAATGCATTTTGGTCTGTAAAGCGCTTAGACTCTTCACGGGCCTCTATGACGAGTGTGTCTAGAGGTCTTTCACCATCAGCGGCGTGGAAATGGGACCCAATAACCTTTGCAAATCTCCAAAAATTAGTTTTAAAGTCGTCCATCTTGTGGACGTGGCAGTAAATACGCCCGGTGGGTCGCATGGATACACCTTCCAGAATGTTTACCAGTTCTAGGATGGAGCCAGTCAAAGAGATAGTGAGTAGTTTAGGGAGGTGGATGATGCGTCCAGATGCCCCGTGACCGGCAGCTATATTCTTGGGGAATGCGTGGACTAGTGTGAGGTGCTCAAGCATAACAAAATTCTCCAAAAGACTAAGAAAATCATGCCGCGAAGGTCGCTCGGAAAATGGAAGGTGGTAAAGAGATAGATTCCGCAAGTTTGTATACCGAGGCGACACAAGACCTATCGGGGTTCTGTGGAGTTCCAGATAAACCATAGAAGGTAGGTGTGCACCGAAGGACGAAGCGAATCGTTTCGAATATCGCAAGTCGTTATTGACGTTGTCAGGTCGTAAGACGTTGACAGTAATGGATTCAAGTGAAGGATTAGGGTTGCTCAGAGCACCCATTAAGGGTCCTATATCATATACGGAAGATACAATATGTATGTCTCGAATCACTGGCGCATAGTGGAGTGTACGGAAAACCGATTGCTGATTAACGGCGTTGATTATCGCTCGCACGGATACCGGCAAGGATTTTGACCGATGAAGCGAGAGATTTGTCCATCTGGGATGCGAAAAATCGATATAGCTCCAGAGTTCCACGCAATCCAGTGCTGCCTGGCGCCAAGCAGAACAAACGAGTGTGAGATTTGCTATCCAGCTCCATCTTGGTATATGAAAAGATGTTTGTGCGCAGGCAATGAAGATTTGCCGTAAGACTTCGCGCGGAAGGCGACATAGGGGCGATGCAGAATTTCTGAGCTCATGAATATGATTCGAATTGACGATGATATTCTAGAAGAGTTGTCACGTCACAATCGAATAAGAAAGAACTGCTCTCAAGGACGTACTGTGGCAGTTTTGTATATTTGAAAGTCGGAACCCTTTGGTACGGGTCGCTCAATCAGCTGTGGTGGTGCCGTCCCCAAAGAACACATCTTGTGCTAATGTTCAGCCGTAAAGGAAAAGGACAGGTGGGACATACTCACAATTATGATGGGGCAAGGACAGAAAGAGGATCGAGTGCACAGTGCCGAGCATCTTCATTTAAACTGGACTGGAGTATTTCTGGTAGCTGATCGAGGGTCACATTGACGGACATGAACAAAAGACCGAACAAGGAAGCCTGAATGCTTGCTGAAAGCTCGACGAGAGACAATGAAGGATAGGGACTTTCATCTCCTGCAAGACAATAGTGGATCAACAATGGACCGGGCAAACTTTGATGCATTGATGGTGTGCTGGGTTTCATTCAGGTATAGATTAGATTACCGTTGACGTTCATCTATAATCTTCCATCATTATCGCTTTGTCTCGACTTTGATTCGGACGTACGATGTGCGAGAGGGCGATAAACGTTTGAAGTAGTTTGTTATTGATTTGTGATACTTGGTTTCGACCGATTCATGTGTTGCATTGAGGATGCGTGAAGAATGGTATTATTTCCTATTATTTCTAAGTCCAGAGTTCTCGAGCCGACCTCCCAAGAGAAGAGGTTGAAGCTCAAGCTCACTACGAGTTTTCAAAGAGAACGACCGAGGATTGATGCTGCATTGGCTGGCCCAAGAGAGGGTGGAAAACTTTTTCCTTTTTTAGTACAGCAATTCGTAAATTTACGAATTGCTGCTAATCATGTGACATGTTCTTGACCCCTGTCTGAAGCTGTGTTCGACATGAATTACGTGAACCCTCCTCTCCTCGACGCAACTTAGCAGTGACGTCCGTGGTATCGTTGCAGGGTTCCTATGCCTATGTATTTGTTGCATCACGTATTCTACTTACTCTGGCTCGTACCTACGCAATCCCTCGTGTAATCAGCTCGAGTTTGTTGACTCTGTCTCTCTGGAGGGATCACGACGCTCAAGGGCCTTTGGACTCAATAAACTACATTCCTTTTCGAAAATTACTTGGTCTTTTCCCTCACAGTGCTAGTGCTAAGTAGTTGAATCCATAGTAAGTGGAGCATTCAATAGGTAGACGTCTGTGCAATGATATACTATATATATATTCCTGCCATTGTCCTTGCTTTAGTCAACGTCAAAGACGCGATTGTGACTTGTCTCGACCGTTTAAACATTAAACCCTGCCTCTGCAAGATAAAAGCTCTTCAGTGTGATTATGATTGACATCGTTTACTATTCAGAGTTGATAGGAAGGACTAGGTATGACGTACATGATACAGAGTTGTGAGGTATAAATATTGTCAGTAGTATGCGAAAGGGTGTAGTAAACATCACAGAACGAGATAGCGAAAAATGGTGTACAACATGAAAGATGATGTGGTTTATCCCATCAATCGGGCAAATCGAAATACCCTCTAAACATAGACTCTGTCCGAAGGTTGGTGGTCCGTACTGCAGAGTGGACGTGAAGGAAAAGCCGGGGGAAACGTCGAGTAAAGTACGATAAATATCCCTCAGGCATGGCCCCAAGGTGACGCTTGACATTGTCAGGCAGGTCCTGATAGTGATGTTTCTAGAAAAGAGTGACACCGACATGAACGAAGAATTCGAACGAGTGAAATGGTTCCTGACCTTATTCCGCAAAGCTCGCAAGAGATCTTGAACAGAACGTCCATCGTATTTCCGGAACTTCCCTAGATTTTCCAAAAAGATCTTATCCAGGCGTGAATGCCAATCATTTCCGACAATCACAAATGCGTCCGTTTCCAGCACAATCAAGTTGGGATCTCTAGGATCTCTGCACATGATTTCAAACCGATCAGACGCGTCTTGCAAGAAATTCAAACGTCGTGCAGGGTCCCAAAAGAAAGGGTGTAACAGACATGTCATCGTATCTGGCCTACAAACAGTACGGTAATGATCAGTATACTTGCATGGACCAAAGTCAGATGTATGTAGCGCACCTTGCCTGAGCCACTGGGTCGAGCATCTGCGTTATCAAATCTACCGCCTCCGCTCCTTCTTCTCCAAATCTTTCTAGTCCGTCCAAATGTTTTTCGTTTTTCAAAATACTGACCTCCCGCTCGAACCGATCGCCAAAGGGATGACTCCCATTTGTCAGAACATAATAAAACAAGCAACCGAGTGCAAAGATGTCAACCGATTTCGTCAAGCGTGTCGTCTTCGTCGACCCCGAAGTCCCTGTTGCAGTGCCCGTGCTCCCCCGCGACGACATCGAATGATCGTCAGACAAATCGTCCAGCTTCACCTCATCTCGTAGAATCTCGGGTGCACGCCATCCAACAGTCCCTGCTGCCATGGACCCATATGCTGTTGGGAGGAAGCTTGTTTGGTCAACATCGAGTTTCTTGCAAAGGCCAAAATCAGAAATTAGCATTCGGTACACAGTCTTGCCACCAGGTCCAGGCTTCGCGCCAGAAACGAGGATATTTTGGGGTTTTATGTCGCGATGAACAAGCTTTAGGGCATGGAGGTGCCGTAGGCCACTTGTAATCTCCTTGAGCGCTTTTTTGGGCTCAAAGGCAATGGAAATGTCACGCCACTGATCCCTGTCAGGATTTTCTATAATGTCAGCGAGGGATGCAGGACACAGCTCGAGAGCGATGTAAAGGAAATTGGCGTGAGCCTCTTGGTAGTAATATCTAATGACGTTGGGATGATCGTCACTTTGTTGCAAGATGCTGACCTCCCGCGACGCTAGGGTCACGAAGTCCTGAAGCAGCCGTTTAACAGCGACGGCACGACCTTGTAACGACCCTTTGAATACTACTGTCCCGTGCGACCCAAAACCTAAAAAATAATGACTCAGCCAAACACTCGGCGGACAGAGACATATTCCATACCTAGGATTGAGTCTGATACAACTAAAGAAGGGGCTGAGGGCGGAGGCCTTAACGAGTTGATGACCAATGAGGTTGGAGGCGGTTCCGACGCCTTTTCAGCAGAATCAGTGGTCCCATTAACAGGAGGAACCTTTCTCTCATCTCTTTCATCCGATTCCGGTAGGACAATGCCCACTTTCTTCTTCTTCCCCCGTTTACCACGTCTGGTCTTTCGCTTCCCAAGTACTACAGGAGCATCCTCGTTCACGTCTCCTTCTTTATCGCTGTCATCGCAGGCAACAGTATCGGAGGACCCTGCAGAACCATTTGGGACGATTCTTGATTCTGACGTATCGGACACTAGAGGTGATGAGCGAGGAGAACTCGCAAGAGGCTCTGAGATGAGTTCCGTCGGAGGAGCGGTCCCCGCGACGGATGAGACCTTAACCACCTCAGGCTCATTTAAAATCGGCGATTTCGGGTTGTCGTTGAGTCGAATGCTGCTTTGAGAAAGACTCTTAGGCTGAGAAAGATCTTTAGGAAGGCGGATTCGCTTGATGCCTATCCATAGCGATACGATACCAAAAATGAAGGTGACAGCGACGACCTCCAAAAAGTTATTTCGCGCTGCCTCGGCCCATCCATTCTTCGTAGAACCTCCAATTTCCGGTACTGAAGGGCCCGCATCAATTTCCGCAAGGCCAATGACCATTGACTCATTGTTGACAGCTTCTGAGGGCTGCACATTACCGGGCCACGGGAGAGGGAAACGTCCATCGGTAGGACCATCCAAAAGCCTCTTCAATCTGTCTCCATGACCGTCGCTTTCTTCTAATGTTCGCATACCCACGAGGCACCGGCGATCGGCGTAGATAGCATTTCCGGAACACATCTCGCGTTCCCATGTCTCTCTCTGCTCTTTGAGTTTTCGCGCTTTGGTAATGGCATCAACCTCTGTCAATAGTTCGTCGTCCAATTCCCCATGATTGGGTCCCTCAATCAGCCGCACTCTTCCAGGACGTTCGGGGCCACCAAACGCGACGAGAGGAAAGCGGGTGGGGCTCATAGCAAAAAGGCTCCCTGTTTCCTGCACCATTCCGACATAAGCAGCCTCACGATTGGGGAGCTGAGTGTCTGGTGTGACGCTCGGAAAAACATCCTGGAGGAGGGGGCGAGGTTGTAAAAGGACAAGGGCGTTGTTACGAAAGTGAGAACCTGTTTTGCGAAAAACATCGAATATCGCAACTCTAAAATCCCATTGTTCAGAAGATCACGGTGATTAACTAAGATTACTGACATAGGCGTCGAAAAGGTATGTCCCCACATGGGCAAAGAATCTCCCTGCCCAGCAAGATCACCCTTTGGCCGTGTCTTGAAGGCGATAATTTCACCGTTTGGCAAGCTCTGGACGTATGCATCGTCCTGAGTACGCCTATAAGTTGCTTGCATGGAATTATCCTTGTTGTTCGGTCCATAGACAGAGAAAGACAGATTTTGAGTAGGCAGTCGAAGTCCAGCATTGCGGCGTGTATCTCGAATTGACACATAGTAATCTATCCGAAGTTAAGTACAGCGAAAGACGAAAGAAGAACGTACTCAGACTCACCAGTTCGCCCTATGTACACCTCAGTAGGACTCGACATCGGTGGTTTGCTACTTTCCAACTCGTCCAAATCAAGCCCTCCATCTTCATCGTCTGGCTGCTCCCATGCACATTCCGCGTTTAGGGTTGCCTTGATTCTGCCCGTTTCCAGCTCTATCAATAACAACGACGTCTCCTTCCTTCCGACAAATACACGACCGTCATCCGAACCAGGTAGTGTGAAAGGCGACATATCAACGAGCTCGGACATGGAGAAAGGGAAACGCTGAAGAGGACTCTTGGGTGTAGCCATGACATAAATATCGCCTGACTGCGGCTCAATGACATATAACTCTTGAGGAGTTGTTTCATCCGTCAGATCTGGATCGTTGTCGACGTGCGTGGTTCGAACGAGAGGCCCAAGAGCTGATGGAGCAGAAATGCTAGTGGAAGAAGGAAGAGACGACATCGACCATAAGATCTTTCCCGACGTCCTGTTCAACGCATGAAACTTCCCGTCGACTGAAGCAACGAGAACAATGTCTAGTAAGTCAAAGTCATTCGTTCCAGTACTGCCTTCTCTGCTCGTAGAGATAAAGGAGTATTCAGAAGGACCACGTTCAGCAAGAGCATGGTTGCCTGAATTTGAGCTAAGAGAGATAATCTCGGCCAAACATAGAGAAAGGAGAGCTAAAATAACAAAGAAGTAATTTAGCAGCGGCATTTGCGCTCATCCCGCGCCGGGAATAGAGATAGAGGGCAGTGGAAATAAAGGTTAGTCGTGGATGTGGGTTAGTATGGTGGCTGTGCCAATTTGTCAACATTCTCATGTCCAAAGCAGCCACTCCGCGCTCAATGCCAACTTGCAGTCCGGCTCAGTTAGTATACCGCGACTATGCATTTTTCTTTTGCGCTGCATTCATCTTTAGGCAAGCACCTTCGTGTATACTTCACATATGGCTTTGGCCGTCAATTGCATCTTCCCTCACCCAAACACTGCTAGTGGGCCTGGTTCCCGCTGAGTTATAGTTCACCATGGATATGAATTCACCTGGCATTCTGCAGATTGGAAGCTCAATATATCAAGGCCGCATCAATCGCGATACATCCATTGAACGACTACATAGCCTAGGTCTCCCAATGCAGTATTAAAGGAGCTTGCTCAGCTCTCGCGCAATGCAATTTATAAAAGTGGTATGTATTACTCTTCCTTTTTCAGCATCATAAAGTCCATTTTGTAACTTAGAAGTGGTGCAAGGTACCCTTTAACTAATGTTACAAACTTTGCGATTGCGTCAGTTCAATTGTTCAATTACATGGCCACTAGAGACATTACCCACAAGCTTCTCTAGCCCCATGAAATGGCCATCAATGCTGGATATGTATCTCCCTAATAGTGTGCTATCAACACTTCTAGTAATTTAGGAGGCCATCCTTTCCGAGAAGATTGCGAAAGAAAATCTCTTTCTCCACGTCCTCACATATTCAGCATTCGTACTATGAGTGTCAAGAAACGAGGCAACCTACCATTGGATTGGTCTTCTCATAAAAAGTACACTCTTCGCCTGAATGAGCAGGAAGTGTATCACACCCTCAGTTTGTATGACCACATCCCCGTCTTCAAGCGTATAAATTCTGACAGTCGAGTCGAGCCTAACTTCCATCCTGTCCTTTACCACGCGAAAAGTCTCATTGTGTCTCGTACCAGTGCGGACGTAGAGGGCACCAGCATCTGCTTCGCCAGAAAACCGACCCGAAACAAGGTATGATCCATTGCGGAAGAAAGTCTGTTGAATGAGAAGTTATGTAAATGTCGTGCCTCCTTTAACAAACGGAATGGGTCTCGGGAAATTCTGATGAAGATGTGGACATGAGGGATATTCACAAGGACAAGCTGTGAATTCCCATGTTCTGGGGCCCACAGAGTTGCAAACTGCATCATGCCATTCCCAAGTATTCATAGATATCACCTAAGCGTTAAATCATTCCCAAGTGTTCACCAGTGTGCATACCATACCCTAGTGTTCATATAATCCCCAAATATTCACTAAATACAACAAACGCGGACGTGTGGGGACGAGACCACAGGGTATGTTCAGATTTTGACAACGGGCGATTTTTTATCTGGCACCTCGTTCACTAATGTTTATTGAATCAAAGTAATTGATTTACATGATGATGTACATACACGATGACAAGTCCGAGAAATCCTGATAATTGCTTAGAATTTAGATTGCACTCTCCCCTTATCCTCGCCCTTCTTCTCTGCAATCTCTTCATCACTTACTACACGTCCATCAATCTCCTGTTCCACTTCACTCGCTATTTCTGCCAAAAAAATGGGCTCGCCACCCTCTTTCTGACCACAAGGATCACCTCCAATGAGGCTCACGAAGACGCCTTTTCCAGGGACAGGATATGATCCCACTTGAACCCGTCTTTGAACACGCTCTTGTAAAGAAGACAGATAGGGTGCAATATACGATTCGGGACGCCTGTATTGGAATGAACCAAATGCCTGACACATAGATGGAATAGAACAGCTCACTCTGTGAAGATTTGTATTCGTAAAGGACGCTCGCCCTTAGGTGGTAGTGGAAGAAATGGAGTCAGGCCGGTCAACATCCGTTGAAATAGTGACGGAATGCCGGGAAATACACATAGACGCCCTTCAAGTCGCACGACAGGCTAGATGGATCATTGAATGGCGGCCAGGGGAAGGAGGAGGTTACGCACAACCCACACTTCATGGGCGATGAATATCACCTCCGCGTTCCTTGGAAATAGGGCCATTCTCCGAGCTGCCTCCCGCTGTTTCTCGTTGCTATGCGAAAACAATTGTCGATTTTGACTGAGTGCCTCCATACGTCGTATTGTCTCGGCATGGTGTATCAATGGTTGATTGAAAGACTTCGCAAGAGAACCATATGTAATGTCTTACAATTGCGAGCTTGAGCAAATACGACAAAGGGCTAAAAGGGCAGACGAGGCGTACCGTCGTGTGTGGGTCCAATACCCCCAGTTGTAATCACAAAATCATACTTCTTCACCATCCGCCTGCTAGCCTCGACGCTAAGTGTGGGCGTAGAGGAAGGCATTGGCATTAGTGCCACTTGTAATCAAGACTCAAACGCACATTTCCAACTCGTCATCAGGAATAACCTCCACTCGTTTCCTGTGAACATCTTATCAGCATGTTCAAGGAAGAGTAGAAAGATAGACGCACAGCTGAACGCCATGCTCAAAACAATAACGCGCAAAGAAGTTCGAATTCCGGTCAAGCGTTTTCCCATTAAGAATCTCGTCACTGGACGCGTTTCTACTGAGCAGTCGACCGTCAAATTAAACTACATGACACACCCTATCACGAGTGCAGCAGCAGTGCGTATGTGACGGCCTTCTCCTAAAGGATTTGGTGGTATTGGAGAAATTGGAAAACGCAGGGCATCATCGGTGTTTGAACCATTTCTTGTCAGAGTTGGGGGAGTGGTTGACGAAGACATGTTTATATTTCGTTGCTTTGATAACAGAGCTCGTGCACAACTTATACGAGTCGCTGAGGAAGGTGTGTACGAGAATACTGTCGTAAATCGAAGTGACAAGAACATGGTTTGTGACCAGCTCTCAGCCGGCTTCGGCGTGGCACTCGGGAGTAGCATTGTTCCCATGCCATATCCATCCACCAGTAAGTATAACACGTTTCCAAAAATTCACTCAGGCTCGCGATCGTGCGATACTTGCTATATAACGTGTATTGGCAGGAATTTAGCGCGATTAGATATTGGAAACGTCCCATAAACAAACCTCGTTCCTGGAATTCTGTGACAATTCTGCGACCCGTTACTCTGGTAAGTGCCAGTCATCTAGCTCCAGGTATATACGTACAAACATCTCATGAAAGCCGGTCTCTCTGCGCGGAAGAATACTTAACACAGTAATACGATAAAACGATACCCAAACCGCATACATTACTTATATTCGGGTAGAGTACCTACTACCTGCCTCTACCTGCCTCTGAGCGCTACTTACCTGCAAACGCCGGTCACCCCACACAATCCGTTGATGATAATGTAACATGGCCGCTTTGAATCATCCTCGCTCTCGCTTGAATCTGGCCTCAAAACATTTGTCCTGCTTATATCTTGGATTCTGAAGCAAGGCGTTTAGGGCTTAGAACAGGTTTCGTCAACAACTTCAACAGGCCGTGCCCACACTGTGAGTACCGTGACAAAAGTATCCCAAACTAAATTTAGTTGGTGCATTTCGGACTAGGATAATCTCCGTGATCTTGTGAGTTTTTGCCGAGGACGACCCTATCTATTATGGCATGGAGTCCAATGAGTGCTCGTTCATTACGATGTCTGATGAGTGTTGCGAGCTAGGCTCCTTTTAACTTTTGAGTGACATAGAGCGGTTCACGCTCATGCGTAAAATTCCCTCTCTATGGCCGCCACACCAATGAATCAGATCAGCCAGGTATTCGAGGTTTTTTGAGCGATTCAACTGACTTCTGTTTATCTTATGTAGTGCGGTCTAATCAACTCAGAGTCCGCTATCAGTTCACGGTCTGCCCTTGAATGGTGCTTCATTGAGTAACTCGAAGTTACTTCGAAGATCCAGCCGCTGTCAATATGAGCTCCATCAAAACCCCTCCCAGCTGTAATTACAGTCTCTGCTTATGAATTCTTCACATGAAAAGCCCGAGGCCATGTTCATTGGAACTTTTTACACTGACCAATCTTGTTTCACTTTCAGGAGGTCCCCGTTTCCCGCCACAAAACATTTGTTTTATCACATTCTATCCCAATTACCCAGTTTTGGAAGGTCACATGGACGGACCGGCTTCCACTCTTTTTTTGAAGTGCATAACATAAATGCCGTCTTAAACGGCACTGTACAGTCGTTCTATGTTGGTTCAAGAGTCTTCGTGATCTCGCTGACTGTTTTAGGTATTCCGTCAATTTAAGTGTCCGGTTGAAGACCCCAAACGCCTAACCGTGCCGTCATCCGGACGTCTTTCCTATCTATAACTAAGCCGTGTACAAAAGTACGCAAACGGCTCTTCTCCACGTGTTCAATCACTTTGAGAATTTTCCCTATATCATAAGCCTGTGTCATCTATCCAATCCTGACCTCCTCTGCTCCAATCCAATATGTCATCGACGCTCCCTCCAGACATTGTCAATAGGTAATTGATATCCGTCCTCATCTCAGCTTGTTATGACCTCTGCACGCACTAATAGCTCTGGGCCTCTCGTAGGTCGGCATCACCTTCGGCCCCTTTGATTCTAACGCACTCCGCTCCATCGTTTTTCTTCCTTTTGTAGTTGCTTGGTTACTTATTCAATTGGGGTCTGTATGGCGTGGTTTCAGTCCAAGTTTGTGCGTCGCATTTACTTTCTCCCCAACTCGTTCTTACCAGTCGTTCCTACTTAGACTACTACTACATTTCTTTTCCTCGCGATCGTCTATATTGTAAAATCCTTGTCTATGGAGTATTCCTACTGGAGTCTCTTCAGACAGTCGTCATTACACACGACGCCTTCGCAAGTTTTGGGGCTGG
>JABAJZ010013892.1:0-12776 GCA_018857265.1 Termitomyces sp. T32_za158 | reverse complement strand
TACCTCTTCACGTTGAGTATATCACGTTGGAGTGTGTTGTGGATAAACTGGGTGATTATAATGCCTGTGACAATGAACTCAGTGGATAGTTACCCAGCGACAGCAAGTACCTAGAGAACATCAGCTTCATGCACTTCTTGCAACTGTTCATGGACGAGATTCTTTGATCTATGCCAGCACAGGAAGCGGGAAGACTCTAGCTATTGTTCTGCATCTGCTTCTTGACAACCCAGACCTGCATTTTCTCTCTATCACAATCTCTCCACTCAAGCGCCTTCAAATCATGCAGCAAGATGATTTCAATATCAAGTACTGTATCCCAACCATTGCTATCAATGAAGACACACCTAGCAATGAAGCCTTTTGGAATGTGAGCTCTTTGTTTTTTTCATTCTGATTCCATGATTTGGACTTCTACACAGGAAAATATCTTTAACCCAACCACACGTACACCTGGGCCTATCCAACATATTATTGTAACTATCAAGCAGCTCTTCAAGACCCCTGAAGGGCATATTCTACAGCTTGGTCAACTTGTACGGAATAGGCACTTTCAGCGCCAAATCAAACATGTTCATGTCAATGAAGCGCACTTCATACACTTGTCAGGTCTCCCTCATAATGGTATCAAGGCTTTTTGCCTGGCATGGGGCATGCTCAATGAACAGAAGGCTATTTTACCAAGCTCAGTCACTTGGCAGGCACTATCCGCAACCTTTCCACCTCATATACTCAAGATAGTCCAAACCAAGATCTTGCGCAATGATTGTGTACACATCTGCATATCATCAAATTGTCTGAACACAATATATGCTACACATTGTGTTGTTACGTCAATCGAAGAAGTCAAAAACTATCAATATTTCCTTGTTCAACCATTCACATTCGAGAAGTAGCCCAGAGTTCTTATTTTCTTTAATAGCATGAAGCTGGCGGATTCTGTTGCTAACTATCTTTGGAGTCTCCTTCCTCCTGACCTGCATAACCAAGGAATCATCCAGCATTATCACAGTGCAATGTCCAATAACTATTAACACCATGTACATTCTCAGTTCACAGAGAAAGATGGTAAATGTAAAATTCTCTGTGCAACATCGGGTCAATCTGTGGTATATTTTAAATTTACTTCACTATCTGATTGTGCTGAGTCTGGTTCAGGGTGTGGACTTCCCCGATGTTGAGATTGTATGCATGGCAGGACTACCTAGTGACATAGTTGAAGCGCTTCAAATAGGAGGGTGTGTTGGCTGCTGAACAGGAGTAACAGGTCTTTTTCTGGTCTTCTACGATCCCTGGGTCTTGAATATCTCTCTTGATGATTACATGACTGGGGACCTCTCTGATCCTGATAGAATGCACAAGCCACTGAAACTGCACTCAACTGTTCGAGAACATGCTTGCTATGCATGTGTAGAATTGATACTAGGTGGCAAATATTGTCAGTTCTTTTATGCTAACTATCTTGGGGATATCTCACCAAATGGTTCCATGACTTGTAACATCTTGTTTTGTGTTTACTAACTTTGTTTCTACACATAGCTCTAGATTATTTCACTCGTTATTGCTGCAATCATGATGACCCTGATTTTGACCTCACTGATTTTCCACCTGGCAAACTCTACCTTGGTGATTCGTCTCTTAGCCCCATCAAATGCAAAAAGTCCAACATTTATTGCAAACCTCAAGATCATGATGCTCTTGACGACCGTATAGTTTCTTGGCTTCAAAAAGCTTCAAAGCTCCATAGTGGCATTGCTTCTTATGACATTCTCGACTTTTCAGAATACCAAAAACTAGTCTGTGCACCACCCAAGTCTCTTTCATCTTCATTGAATGTGGCTCGACTACTTGGAGAATCTTCAGATTGTGCAGCAGAGTGGGCAGCACCACTTTTCCTCATGGTGAAAAATTATGACCAGGAGCAAGAGTGGGAGAAAGTTTCTGTAAATACAATGAAGAGGGCACAAATAGAATAAATAATCTTGTATACAGTACTATGCTATTGGAACATGTAATTCTTCTTCTTCATTAAAGTTCAGCAGTGGGATCTTGTCTTCTTCAATTGAAGGCAGATGTTCCTGAATCATTGTTCCAAGCTTCTTATTGAATGTTGCCAGAGACAATGATGCAAACTTGGCCCATCCAACAGCCCGCAAGTCCATCATGGACTTTATTACTCCCTGTTCATCACAGCATGCTCTATTCTCCTGCAATTTCAAATCTCTTGCCTTATCTGCTACCCGCCACACCAGAATACTAGCATCATGATCCTTGTGTGTCATATTTTGATAGCCTGATTGCATTGAACGAGTGACACAAGTCTTGATTTTTTGAAGATGTGCGATGGATGCTGATAGATTGCCAAGACAATCCCAGTTTGCATAAATGCCTTTGGCTGTAAACAGTGCCTGAACTTTGCATCAATACATATGACATGTTTCACACCAGAAAACAGTTACCTTGAGGTATTGGATAAGACGCTCAATGCTCATATCAATAGCCATTCAGTGTTCTGGTAAGCCTGAAATATTGATGAGCATATTGTCTCTCATGATATTGCTGTAGAATTGCCACATGAGCAACAGGATATTGAGGTTGGAATTAAAAGACTTATGCAAATGCAGGAGTCCATACTTCTTTCAGATTGAACAGAAAATGTAGTATCTCAGTAGAGTAGTTATTAGAACTTCCAGCACAAAACATGCATGCCAAGTCAGGTAGAATATCTTCAATGCATCCGAAATCACTATTAGCAATTACATGAACAAGTTCAACAATATAAAGTAGGTCTCGAGTTAATCAGACAACATTTTTATGCACAGCATCAGTGGATTTGGTTGTAGTCTCCATATTAGCAATGTCGTCTTCATCCTCAGATATGTCAGGACTGTTATCCTGAGCTGTAGTGTCCCTGTTGACACTAGTGTACATGTTGGCTAGCTACGACTTAAATACTTGATGAGGAAGGTCTTGTCCCGGGCTGAGCCTGATCAGTCCCGGAGTACTGTATGGATGTACTGTATATGGCTCCGGAATGTATTGGCAAAGAATCCTGGAACTGTATAGGAGTTCTGACTCATATGGCCTCTATTGAAGCTGCAGTGTGTTGGGATCATCATATCAATTATGTCTGATGGCAGCTGTTGGGTGCCAGATGTGATTGCTAGAGTGATTGCCTAGTGATGCAGGTGATGCAGGTGATGCAGGTGGTTGCAGCACTGCAGGATCAGGTAGGGTTGATGCAGGTGATCCCGGCAGTGTAGGATCAGACAGGGTTGATGTGGTGATTGCCAGAGGTCAGGGTTGTTGGAGCAAGGGATGTGTGCGCTTGAGAAGGCGGAGTGCTGGCAGGGGTGCCAGAGAAAGGCATGGAGGTTGGATGAGGTGTCTTGGGGTTGTGTGGTGTGCTCTGGAGATGAATTGTGACAAGAATCAGAGTTCAAGATTGATTTCATCCGTGATACAGAGTCATGATAGCCCACCTTGCATTCCAAAGCTTTTGCTCATGTCACAAGTCACTTTGTCATCCTATTTTAGCAGGAGTTGGTATTTTGATGTTGAAGGCATTTCAGAGAGTTTGGAGCCAGCACCTGGCTCCAAGGAACTTGGTGGTTGCTCTCTTGAGTCAGCCATGGAAACAATATATTGATGTGGCAAAACAGAAGTCACAAAGTTTGATGAGTGTTGCCTAGTATGAAGAGCCCAGAGTTTGAAGCTGATAGCAGAAGACTCAAAAAAATATAGCTGTTAGCTACATCTAAAACAATCTTGCATGTTTCACACAGTAGCTAAATCAGACCACAATATTGGATTTGACTAGATACGTTGTGAATACAAGATGTTGTTCTTACATAATCTACAGATGCACATTACAGGCATGTGTTGGTGTCTAAATACGGTTTACTGTGTGCTATATGCGCAGTGACTATACTACAGATAAGCTTGCTGGTTACACTAGGTCAACCATGCCTATATATATGGTGTGGTCTATCTTGATCAACAATTTCATCAACCCACAATATTACTTGACAGCTTTTAAGATATGAACAACAAGTGCATTCAGTACTTCTTCACATATAGACTATTTCTTGCCAGCCTGAAATGAGGATGGCAAGAAATGGCTGAAGAAGATCATTATTGCATGTTCAAGTTTTTTGAGGAGTGCATCCTAAGGCCAAAGGCTTCTACTACTACATTAGCATGGACCTGAATCAAGTCCATGGTATTAAACTCTCACACATGGTACAATACCTATATTTGCCCCAGCACCTAACATCATGCTACTAACTGAGCCAACTATAGTAGCTATAACTGCAATGGATCAACTCTATCAAGCAGACCATCAACTCACACACTCCTGCAACTAATATTGCAATGAATAACATGGCTATAATGATGGGATTAAAAAAGGTCAGAAATCTTGAGGCACAGATTGGAAAGTCATAGATATTTAGATAACTCTGCATTCTTGAACTCAATTTGAATAACCAGCTCAGTCTGCTTGTTTTATTAAAATTTCTATAGATATATTTTTGAGCTATATAAGTATTGGTCATGCTGTTATTCCTTTAACTTGCACTACATATGCAATCCAAATGAATAACTGAGTTGAATTGCTAACACTCCTTTGATCTATTCTTGTTCTATTCCAAGGTCTATAAAGACCAAGGTTTTATCTTGCACAAGATTTTGTCCTCAATTTTTGCACCTCCACTTGATTACTTTCCTATGGTTGATATAGCCAGTTTTTCATAGCCATGCAGCTTGTCCTCAATTTTTGCACCTCTCTAGCTTTCTTGTATAATTTCCATAGTTGATATAGCTAGTTTTTTTATAGCTGGACAGCTTTGTCCTTGATTTTTGCACTCTTCTGTCTTTCTCTAAATTACATGCTCTCTCTTCATAGCCAGACTTGTTGCCTTTAATTGTTGTCTTTGATTCTATCTTTATTTTTTTCTTTTTCTTTCTTTTTCTTTTTTTTTCAAAAAAAAAACAATTTTTTAATATATTAAAAATGAATTTGTGTTTAATTTGGACTATGTATTTGCTTTGACTATCAGGAAAAAAAAACATACAAAAAAATGCAAAAAAACACACACAAAAAAACACACACAAAAAAACACACAAAAAAACTTACAAAAAACACAAGAAAACATAGAAGAAAAAAAAAACACAAAAAAAAAAAAATACATATACACATATACATTTGCATTTGATTTAGTCCATGTATTTATTTTGACTTGCATATATATATATGCATATTTAATTTATAGTTGTTGTTTTGGCTTGTCTACTGATCCTGTTGCTGCTTAGTCAGACAGGGATCCATCCTTGGCTTAGTCATCCAATGTTCCAGCAGAGTCTCAAATCTGGTAATGTACTACTTGTCTTTAAAATCCATCTCATAATTGTTAATGCTGTCTATGTTCCACCAAGATATTCCATAGAATAACTTTGATCTTTAAATTTCTGGCATTTCTTCTATTTTTTTATTACATTATCTTGTTTGAGTATTTATTATTATTATTATTATATTTTTTGGACCCCAATATGTTATAATGCATAATCTCATGATGTATAAATCTTATAATGCATGAGAATCTGGCAGAACTATGATGGAGCTCACTTTAAATAGATTTTTTTGCATAATGCATAATGCATAGACTCAGGGTCAGTTCAGGAACACAATCAGAATCACAATACATATTTTAATGTCAGAAATTTTTCTTATTAAGAGTCAGCACTGAGCATCACCTAAAATAGTAGTGTGACTATTTGTAACATAAAATTTTAGGCCCACTGCCATTGTACTGCCGTTGTGTTTCTTCTCTAATGGCATCTGTTGTGATGACCACAACTCCTGCAATAGAAGTGATCGACCAACTGGGCTAAAAGGCCACAATGTCAAGCCTGGCTTGACATGTTGCAGGCACTATTTAAGCAGTATCCAGTGTCATGGATGGCTGTGGGTCGTGACAGCTGTCAGCAAGGCTTCTTAGGATCTTGCAGATGAAAAGAAGCTTGTTGAGTTCTTTTTTGAGCATAGGACATCTGCTAGTGATGGAAGTAGCTCTTGGAGTTCTTTTTTTCAGGAAATCTTGGACATTCTTACTCCTCTGTGCATTGAGGGAGGGCTGAAGACTGTCAAAGCATGTCAGAATAAATGGAATTCAGTCAGTAGAAATAAACTATGCTCTGTCTTTTTGATTCTCAATATCAGCTATATAGTTGAAGCAGACCTATTAAGTCATCCTTGCTACTCAGTCTATTTCAGGCTGGACTTGGGATGACAAGAAAGGCTGCAATATTACACCTGAGCTTGAAAGCTCTTGGGCTACCTATGTCAAAGTTTACAAACAGACTGCCCTATTCAAAAATGAGGGTTGGTGTCATCTTGAACTTATGTCACAGATCATGCCTTCTGCTGCGCAAGGTGCCCATGTGTATCATACTTCAAATGCAACTTCAGGGATATCCATGGCTTTTGGAGAAGAGGAAGACAGTTTTCAGGAGAGTTCCCAGCCTACAGAAGGAGCATTTCAGGATAGTGACACTTTGACTCCCTCTCAATCTGTCCCTACTGCTGAGGTTATATCCTCATTATTGGACTCTGATGATGAAGAGATAGGAATGACACAAGTAAGTCACCAAGATATCTCATAGTTCTTAGCTAATTGAGAGCCAAGTTGTAATCATGACACCACATCATACTAAAAAACACATTGCTGCTGAGCCACCAAGTTCCCTAGCTCCATCCAGCTCCAAATGAAGCAGATACACTTGTCACGACCTGTCTTCAGAACACACCACAGAACCACAGAACCCCTTATCCAATCCCTACATCTTCCCCTGATGCCCTCAGCAGCCTGCCTCTCAAGCACACAAATTTCCTGCCTCACCGACCCTGACCCTTGGCAATCACCACATCAACCTTGTCTACAACTGCTATCAGACACCTCGATACAATGATTCCAACGTGCTGCCAGCCTTGATTAAGACAATACCATTCAGAACTTGCTATACAGTCCTGGGACTCTTTGCCAATACATCCCGGAGCTCTATACAGTACATCTATACAGTACTCCAGGACTGATCAGGCTCAGCCCAAGACAAGCCCTTCCTCATTGAGTACTTGAGTTGTAGCTAGCCAACATGTACCTTAGTCTTGATATTGCCAATAACTGAACAACTGTCCATGTGTATTATCATTATTATCTGCCTTGCATTCAGTGAACCTAGTGAACCTTGAACCTACGGAATCCTCTGATTTGAACCTTCAATTCATTAAGTCCACCTTTGAATCTGTTTTCATCAAACTCTACTGCTTAATCTGAACTTTGTCTTACTTTATCTCGTCTCGTGAATCTTCAACTCATCTTGTCTCGACTTATTGATTACTGACCAGAACTCATCTTGTCTACATCTACCCATTTTGACATCGACTTCATTACTCTTTCTTGTTTTGCCCAGCACTCATCTTCACCCTGGTTTCGTCTCGTTTCTCCGGTTCCTATCTCAGACCACCCCAGATCCAGCTATTCTTGTGTTTTCTTCTGTTTCAGCAATCGTCCCCAAAGTCCCCCTATTGTTTCTTTGTCACTTTCCCTAAACCACACCCCGCTGTGCCCCAAGACTCATCTATTTTATCCCAGACTACTTGTTCTACCTCTTGGACCACCTTCTACATCCTGGACCATCCTGGAACTATCCCGGAGCCTCCCAGATTACTTTCTCAACCTCGCCCCAGACTTTGTCCCCTTGCACCAGGTCGCATGTATCTAGCTACATCTAGTCTGCCATCATAAGGCTCTGCTTTGGAAGAAGCCCCCATAGTCAGCGGGACCTGACAACACTGCAGCTAGTACTCTTGAAGGTCTTACCATCTCTTTGAATCACAGAGACCATGGTAAAGGCACTTGCTCCACTTCCTTCTGACACTGTCATCTATGCTTTCTAGCATTGTGCAGCCATTGAACAAGCACAAAAGGAGACTTAGCGCTTTTTACATGAATGTCTCACCTTTATCAAGATTTCAGAGAAGGACAATACTGTTGTTGACTCTTATCCTGCAATAGAAGATGAGGAGTTCTGTCGATTTTGGGTACAAGATAAAATTGATTCAGTCTTTTAATTCTAGATCTTGGTAACAAATAGATATAGAAATAGACTAGTCTTCAAATAACTCTGGATAATCAAGTAAGTATTGTTGATATTGATCCCACATCTCTCGTGCAATAATATCCCACTTTGCTGTTGCATGATCTCATTCCTCCTGCTCAACAACTCATTCAAACAAATCTCCAGAATCATCAAATATTCCAGGGTCAGAGTCTTCAACATCAGGAACATCTAGCAAGTCCTCAATGTCATATAGATCATGCTTCATAATTGTCAGGGGACTTCTATATCCTCAACTCTAGCCTTTTCCCACCGGTTATATTTTCTTTCCAGGCCCCTTTCCTACCTCTATCTGCTGGTAACAATGGTTAGTGCCCAGAGCACCTGGGTGCAGAGATGTAATTGGTTTACTCATTAGAGATGGTCCAGAGTTCTCTGGATTCCTAGGTTTGAACTCTCTGGACTTCTCTGGAGTTAGGGTTTATGCTCCGCCAGCTGTACAGTATGTTTCCATGCCTCCACTCCCACTTTGACATGCCACACCATGGCAGAAAAGTCCTTAGACTTATTCTCTTTGGATTTTCCTCTGCTAGGTGATTAGCTACTTTCATGTCGTATTGTGTCACTTCTAATATACTTTGGATTTCCCTCTGCCAGTTGTGTGATTAGCTGCAACCTCCAGAGGTCGCCCTTACAGCAGAACAAGTCTCCTAATTCTGGTCTGGAGATCCCCTATAGCTTGCCCAATATTTTAGGCCCCGATCTGTCACCTCCTTACCAGGCTTAAGCCCCTCGGTCTCTATGTCTCAGCTTGCTCCTCCAGATCCTCTCTCAGACACTCCAACCCCGCAGGATGATGCCTGGAGTCACTTGCTCCAACTAGAGCCACAGGTGCAACTCACTCAGACCTCTCTAGCCCTCCACACCTCTGAACTCTCCACCCTCCGTCAAACCACTGAAACTATCTCCGACTCCCTCTGGGCGCTTCTAGAGTACCTCCCTGCAGCCTCTGCTGCATTTCCTTCTTCCCCAATGCCAGCCCTGCGCTTTTCTGCTGCAAGACTGGCTCCTTCAGTGCAGGGACATGCCAACATCCCCTACCCGGCACTCCCAGATGCATATGACGGTGACTATGCATCCGGAGAGCGTTTTCTCCAGTCCTGTGTCACCTACATCTAGCTCTGCATTGACTTCCTTTCTGACAAGCTGAAGATTGCCTGGGTCCTGTCCTACATGAAGTCCAGACGGGCTGCAACTTATGCAATGAGGGTTTTTCGACACTCCAGAGGAGTGGCAGGGTTTGCAGATTGAGCCACATTTGAACAGGAGTTTTGGGATGAGTTTTTTCCCTGGAACCAGCCAAGACTGCCGCACTGGCCTTCCAGGACAAGGACCAGTACAGGCAAGGCAGAAGGTCCCTGGATAACTACATTGATTCATTACAAGCCCTCGTGGAACAGGCCAACTACCCTGATGGCCTGCAACTCTGCCTCACCTTCCGAGAAGGGCTGAACTCCACCCTTATGGAACGCATGGACAATCTGGCTAAAGGACGCCTCTCTGACAAGCGGGTGGATTCCTGGTATCGAATGGCCTGGGACTAGTGGCAGCTAATGGAGCTCAAATGTGACCTCTGCTGAGCTGCAGCTCCTGCCCCCGCCACTCGTCCTCTGATCCCCATCCCGTGTTTCCAAGCACTTTCAGTAGTAGATCCGCTTCTGGCAGGCCCTCTAGTACACCCCCCAATATGTCCAGCGCTACCTCCAAGAGTATCTATGGATGTCAACGCCTCCCGCCAACGGGCTGCCCTTCCACTCCTGTGCCACTGATCCACTTTGCCTGCAGGTGCCCCCTGGACCTTGAGGTCTGTTTCCTTGCCCCCGAGGAACAGGATGAGCTCCTTCTGCAGCCCCTGGCAGCCCAGGACTCCGCTGGGGTCCCTTTGCCTGATGCAGCCACCCCGGACAGTCTTGAGGAGGAAGCACCAGGCGCTCCAGCTGCTGAGGATATGTCAGAGGAGAGTTTTTAGAGAAGCAACAGGTGAATAGTATGTCCCCATTGCCTAGTGCTAACTAGTTTGCCTGTCTGTCAGTAGAAGAGACCAATACAGTTTCTGCTGACCCCTCTACACCAGCTACCATAAGCACCCCCTCTAACATACCCAAAGCCTCAGCTCCAAAGAGATCCCAGCTCCCTGCCTGGGAGCGCCACCTCCCTTGTCGTTACGTAGTGGCCTCCACCTCGTCCACCAATTCATGATGGACACCCAGCAAGTCCAGAGCATTGTTGCCCTCCTCGACTCTGAAGTGACTGGACTCTTTGTAGACGCTGCCTATGTGGAGCGGCATCAGCTCACCACTCAACCACTCCTCTCCCTGATTCCAGTGTACAATATTGACGGTACCCCAAACAAAGCCGGCTCCATCTGCTTGGTAGTGGACCTAGTCCTCTGCTACCAATTGCATGCAGAACAAGCCACCTTTGCAGTTACCAGCCTAGGAAAGCAGGATGTGATTTTGGGCTTCACCTGGCTCTAGGAGCACAACCCAGAGATTGACTGGACCAAGGGAGAGGTAAGGATGAGCTAATGCCTCCAACACTGTGCCACTTGCGCAAAGGAGTCAAAGAAGAAGTGGCGCACTGCGATGTGGGAATGCACAGCTATCCAAGTGTGCTGAGTAGGACATCTCCCCTCCATGGATCTTAACCTGCTGGACCCCCTGCCTCTGGCATTCCCTTATAGAGAGGCCCTCTATGAGGATGACAGGCATGGTGGAGGGTACTTTGGATAGGAAGAGGGATGTGAAAGGACCTAGAACAACTAGACAATGCCATCGAGGTAGGAGACCACATCTATGCCATGACCTTATGGACGCCGCCCTCTCTGAAGGAGATCTGGGCCAGCCAAACCACGTCCCAGCAGTTAGCCCAGGCTTTTGTGGCAAATGCCCAGCCCTGGGCTTTTTGAGATGCGGTCCCCAACTACCTACATGACTTTGAGGACGTCTTTTCCAAGGCTTTGTTTGACTCCCTCCTGGAGCACAAGCAGTGGGACCATGCTATTGAGCTAATGCCCAATGGGAAGCCTGCTAATTGCAAGGTCTACCCACTCATGCCAAAGGAGCAGGATGAGCTAGGCGCTTTCCTCTGGGAGAACCTTGAGTCAGGACGTATCCACCCTTCAAAGTCCCCAATGGCCTCGCTGGTATTCTTCATTAAGAAGAAGGATGGTTCTCTTTGGTTGGTTCAGGACTACTGTGTGCTCAATGCAATGACCGTCAAGAATTGCTACCCACTCCCCCTCATTTCTAAACTCATCAACAATCTCCAGGACATGCACTACTTCACAAAGTTGGATGTCCAATGGAGCTACAACAATGTGTGCATCCAGGAAGGGGATGAGTGGAAGAGAGCATTCCGGACCAACTGCAGGCTGTCCAAGCCTCTGGTAATGTTCCTTGGGCTCACAATCAGCCTGGCCACCTTCCAGACCATGATGAACAATATCTTCCAGGATCTGACTGCCAATGGCATGGTGTGCATATACCTTGATGACATCCTCATATACACTAAGACCTTAGAGGAGCATTGTCGCATCACCCAAGTCGTCCTGGACCGCCTCTGCCAGCACCAACTCTATCTCAAACCAGAGAAATGCAAGTTTGAGCAGACCTGCATCAAATATCTTGGGCTGATCATCTTGCACAAAATGGCGGAGATGGACCTCGTGAAGGTGGCCAGTGTTATGCAATGGCCAGAGCCCCGGAACAAGAAGGAGGTACAGGCCTTCCTGGGGTTCACCAACTTCTATTGGTGTTTCATCCAGGACTTCTCCCGCCATACGCGGCTGCTGTTTGACCTCACTGGAAAGGACGTGGGATGGGCTTGGGGGGATGCAGAACAAGGAGCTTTCAATGCCCTCAAGTTCACCATCACTGCTAAGCCTGTCCTCATGTTCCCTGATGATGACTGCCCCTTCCACGTTGAGGCCGACAGCTCTGACTTCGCAACTGGTGCAGTCCTATTGCAGCAGTCCCAGAGGATGAGAAGTGGCACCCTGTGGCCTTCTACTCCAAGAGCCTCAGTGTCATGGAACACAATTACAAGATCCATGACAAGGAGATGCTGGCTATTATCCGGTCCCTGGAGGAGAGGCATCACTTCTTGGAAGGTGTGCGGCACAAGTTTGAAGTTTGGACAGACTACAAGAACCTGGAGGACTTTTGGACGGCCAAGAAGCTCAACCGTTGCCAGGCCTGGTGGTCCCCTATACCTCAACCACAAGCCAGGAAGGAGTATGGAGAAGCCAGACGCACTGTCCCATTGTGCAGATCATGGTTTTGGGGCCGGGAACAACACCAATATTGTCCTCCTCTGCCCAGAATTATTTGCCATTCATGTCCTGGAAGAGGTGCCCATTCAGGGAGATGAGGTCAACATCCTCTGGAATATCTGCCAGGGTAATTGTGAAGGCTTCCAGGAAGACTGCATGGCTAAGACCATCCTGGCCCTGCAATCCGGGAATTGCACCAGGGCCAGATTGGTATGCACTGACAAATGGGGCCTACAGGATGGTCTCCTCACCTTCCAGGGCCACATTTACGTTCCAAATGACCCAGAGCTCTGGAGGTGCATAGTCAAGCAACACCATGACTCTT
>JABAJZ010013889.1:0-12859 GCA_018857265.1 Termitomyces sp. T32_za158 | reverse complement strand
CTGTCCGACCTCTTGTCCAAGGATGCCAACAACCTTGATCCCGGACGTGTTATCAACATCTCATCAACAGCCGCGGCTGACCCACGAGTTGAAGGTCCCCTTAGCAGAGACGGAAGCGGAACATGGAGTTGTGCGTCCTCTGTCCAACGAAAAACCAACTTTTTTCCACGCTTACCTCGTTCTTGCAGATCAACCGAGTAAAGCAGCAGGTTCGTCCGCAGTCATCTCACACCTTGTCTGTTCACTTATGGCGATTTCAAGTCAACCACCTCACCTCGGTCCTGGCGCTGAAGCTTGGGCGTCATCATGTAACGTGCGGACTTCGTGACTCACTAAAAGGTATCTTACTCACAAGCTCTTGGACTTTTGCAGCGTGAATGCCATTATGCCCGGGTTAGTTTGATCTCCACATGATTTTCCGACGTTGCTCATGAAGTTTCAGACTCTTCCCGAGTAAGATGACAGCGTTCGGCTTCCAGAACGCTGGCAAGGAAGCATTTGCTGCGGGACAACCGTCAGGTGCTGTATTTGTTCAAATTTTGGATTCTTTTGACTGACCAACAAGCCTACAGGTCGTTATGGTACGCCTCAGGATATGGCAGGACTCGCACTTTTCCTCGCCTCGCCGGCGTCGGCTCATGTCACAGGAACACACACGCTCCTTGACGGAGGAGCTCGGTACGGATCCGCCGGCAAGACTGCCGCAACGAAGCTTTAAAGCTGCGGTCCGCTTTATTAATCATTTAAACGAACGAGATGAATTCCTGGAGATGTATGCTCGATTGATTTGGGCTGTATAATATGACACTGAGAGCTGTTCTCTAAAACAAAATTATTCTGTCCATGACCATCCGTGCCTAGTTGAGAGATTCAAGGATCCAAAGCCAAACTCACACAGCAATGAGACAAAGCAAAAACAAGACAAAAACCGCAAAACATTACGATGGCCCCTCATGCTTCACCTTTTCCTCCCTTCCCCGATCGGCGCAGGCAGATTCTCATTCCTATTCTCGTTCTGGCTCCGACGTCCCAAATTCATCCCCGCCATCCCCACCACTAAATCCCCCTGCCCACCTGATACTCCCCCTAGCGGTGGCTCAGGAGCCAAATTTGCATTGACGTTCCAGACAGACCCCGATCCTAAGCCAGGCACACTTGGAGGGACAGGGGACGCCTTCCCTGTCGCGGCAGTCCACTTGCTCTGTGTGAAAACGCGTGCTTGTTCGAGTAACGCTCTATACATCCCATGGTTGAACCCGACACATTGAAGTGCAACACAGGCCACTTTGAGTGCACCGGCTGCGTAGAGCTGCGTCACTTCATAGACGTTTTGCGGAGAAGTGTTTTTCCGGGCTACAATGGTTTCTTTTACTATGAGCTGGGTTACCTGTATGAGTCCATGACAATGTCAGCAGTGGATGATAAAGTATGTATGAAGACAAGGGAAGGGTTAGTATCAAAGTCGCAATGCTGGAAGGAAAGACACCAGCGGGACAGACCTCTGCGGGAAGTGCGGTCCACTCTTTCGTTGTGAGATCGGCTAAACGAAAGGCGGTATACACGCCAGCGTAATACCAAGTCCCATCCTTGTTAAAAAAGCACTCTGTATTATTGTAAGATCAGCATCACTATGCTGGCAAAAGAAACTGATGACGAACCAGTCGGTTTGTTCATGCGCCCAATAACGTCGACGAGGCTCCAGCGATGAGCAGTGGCAACGCGGGGATTCGTGCTACACTTGAAAGCGGGCGTGTAAAAGTAGCCATGCTCCTCACACTCGGGGCACCACATCGTCGTAGTGGCATAAAAGAGCCGATAGTAGTTCAGACTGGACAGTTTGCGGAAGGATCCATCGGGTAAGGTGAGTTTTTAGGTACTCACGAGGTTCGAAGAGACTGTAGGCACTTTAAAGCCATATCGTGTCTAATAAGGACAGGATACTTACTCCAGACAAGGTTGAGATGAATTCTTGGATTGTTAAAGGAGGAGGAATGCTAAGAGGACTGAGGGTCTCTTCAGGTGCGTCTTGCGGGAGTCGTAAATCTGCTAAAACGGCGTTTCGTGCGGCCACCATATCTGCAGGCTCATCCGAAGCCGGATAGTGAGAAGCTGACTGCCAGAAAACCGGTTCGTTAGCAAGAGAGCGCCAGGAAGCAGAATCTTGTACTCGTGCAAAGAACGGGTCAGACGTCAAGTCCCCACCAGATGGTATCACAGTATCCTGCAAAGAGAGAGATGGCGCGGGCGATTCAACACATCTTCGAGGCAAGAGCTGCGGGGTAGATCCACGAAGGTCCATGTTGTTCTGAAGACAGGTCAGATAAACTCTTCGATTCAGAGCCAAACTTAGAGAGTGCCTGTGACATCTCAACGGAATTTGCAGCGTTTTCTTTTAGTGTTCTAATTTCAATTCGTAACTCAACGATCGTTCGTTCAAGGCGTGCAATTTCTTCCTTTGTTTTTGTCGCTTCCAGTCTATCTATAGGCGTCGGAGAATCTGAAGTCAATGGAGGATCCACTCTGGATTTAAGGCTCCGTTGAAGGAGCTCTATGCTTGCTGATTTTTGTCGTATGGATTCGTGCGCTTCGACCAGACGTTGAACAGTGGCATCACGCGCCTTCAAAGCTTCAGTGGCTCGTGAACGCTCAATGGCAATGTCGACAGCCATTTCTGTAATTCTCAAAGGGTCCTACACGACTTGAATTAGTGCATTTCGACCGCATATATAGAGGCTGGCGGTTACAGTTGTTTTGGGAGCGTCGATTTCTAGCTTAGCTTGAGCAAATTCAATCTCTGGGGCAGTCATGTCGGAATCAATAAGAGTGTCCAGTTGTTGGGCAGGAGCGATCATGGTCGCACGACAATCAGCGTTCTCGTCGAAGCAAGAAGCCATATTTGTACATATTTGACTGAGGACTTGTTTCGGCACATGTCTCCCTTAAGCTTTTTCCGACATCTCAAATTATGTCTTTACTGGTGAAGGCCTCCGCGTCGCAACGAATTGCGCCACATTTTACGCGCTGTTGTATTCTTGTCACACGAAGTTACTCGGATGCACGTCGACAACCACACCAGTATCGGCCCGAGCCCATAGTTGAGACCTTCTCCGCAACTTCTCGGCCGCAGCCGTACTATGCTAAACATCCACCGACACGCGAACTGCCTCGAATCAAAGTATCTCAAACAAGTTATGAAATTTTCAGCTTATTGACACGTCAACAGAAGCGCTGGCCCTCTGTTGTTGGCGCTCTTATCATCGGGGTTGCAGCCTGGGCTGCCTTCATGACATACGTCACAAATCAAGAAATGATATCGAGTTCGGTGGTGCGGCAGATAATGAGATCTGTCCGGGACGACGAAAAGCTGAGGGATGCCTTGGGGGAAGCGATTAGGCCGCAGCCGGAGTGGTGGCTAAACGGTGATCCTCTGATTCGCGGCAAGGTAAATTTGATACATCCAAGAACTTCGGTTTATTGACAGTATGTTCCGTCCAGATCAGCCAATTGCAGGGGAATGTTGATGTTAGCTTTCGAATCAAGGGTTCCAAAGGTTTGTTGATCTTAAGGCGTCGATAATTGACCTTAAAATACTTGTCAGGCGCTGGAACACTCTACTTTACTAGCATCCGCAAGGAAAAGGGAGTTCCTTTCACAATCTGTATGTACTCTTGCAAAAGGGTTATATTTTATTCTTTTAACCCTTTTCCAGTACGGTTCAAGGTCATATGTGATGATGGAAACATCGTCTTGGTAGACGCTGCATAGGCTCCAAAGACGCGCCTTCGTGTTTTTTTCTCTCTCGAAACTAGAAACTCTCATTTAACACCCTGACCGACTTCTATACGCAAGTATATTATCAACGTGTATCATCACCTTTCTGACAAATGCATTGATTTCCCCGAGCTCGGGATACCTTTGAAACACATGACCATGATTTTACATAAATTCCCACTTGAATTGAAGGTCACCGCGACTTCCATTCTACGCAAAAGCTATTTTTTGCTTATCCCCAGCATCAGTGACATTTTTCCGAGCGAAAGGTCTTCTAGAGTCTCCTTAAATCATGCGTTCACATGGCACCTGTCCGATAGGTTGCCAGGACTTGGACCCACAACCAAACGCCGCCTTTTTTTCAATGCCTAATGAACGATTGATGAAAGCGCCTGCAGACAGATTTCATCTCTGTTCGGTGGGAGTACCTCACAACGAATGTGGCGCTCTAGTCTATCGATTCAAAGCTCCTATCTACTAATTTTACACCAATGGCCTGCATGATCACGAATTGACTGGGTCTTGTTTTCGGGGCCGAGCTCATAGGTCGATTTCATAATGACACTTAGCGGCACTGTTCTGACATACATCATCACTTCATGGCTGTAACGAGTGGATTACAAATGTACAACGTTAATGCCACTTTTGTACCTGACTGCATATACTTATGTACCACAGTGAAAATCATTCGGACAAGAGCAATGCCATCTCAATCATATACAGATTGAAAATATGCTGCTTCGTTATATACATATTTGATTATATACATGCTATGCTACTTTATATACAACAATAAGTTTGGAGGCTAACGGCAAGGCCGCAACCAAAAACTAGTAAGTTGGTATAAGTTGTACTATACACCAATGAGTATAAATATCCAAGAAAGAGATACAGTATTCGACAGTAAATTTGACATGTTAGCACATGAAATTGAGATAACACAAGAGCAAAAATCAAGAAAATCAGACAAGATGACCAAGCCGAAGACAAGGTGCAAGGATCGATCTTTCACGGATTATTCAGAATCCGAGTCATAATGGATATCATGGAGAACATTGTCCTTCAGGGTGGCATTGCGATATAAATCCAACAATTTTGATATATCATTGTACTGGGCATTGACAAAATCGGTTTTCTTCTTCCGCTGACCACGTCGGCTTTCAGTAGGATAGCGGCATGCGAGTCCGCGACGAGCGCATTGGCTTAAAATAAACAGTGTAAGTGATTGTCGAAAGGAGATTTCAGGAGTAAACTTACTTGCATGTAGGATCGTCACTCCCCTGCGGTGGTGGTCCACACGCAATCTTCCTTCCACGGCAGAACAAGCAAGCCATTAATGGCTTACCGTCCTTGTCTCTTAGTAGTTTGGTACGCTTACGCGGCGCCAGGGGACTCGGCCGCTCACTTGAGGCTCGTGCTGGCTGCTTAGATGGCGTGTCTGAACGTTGGCGTGAGCGAGATAAAAGGCGGGCCTTGCATGGCAAAGGGGACTGCGAGCGGGTTGATGAGGTGTCATCATCAGATTTTTTGGAACGAGGGAGCAAGGAGACGGGTTGTTTCTCAGTGGTACGTATTCTCTCTGGTGTGTGCAAATGTTCGGCGGCAGTAATGGCTCCAGCCTTCCAATCACCGGTGTATTGCTTGAATGGTGGTGGCGCAGTTATGCAGGCACGAGCAGATGTAGACTCAGGAGGAGTGGCGAAAAATGTCGAAGGATAAGCATTTTCTTGCCTTTTCGGAGTTGAAGGTGTATAAGGCGGTGGACGAGCACGAATTTTCAGTGTGTTCCGAGTCGACCTTCTACGTCGAGCAGGAGCCAGAACCTGAAGGGCTAATAAGACTGATTCTTGTTTAGATGATGTTGTCATGCTGCAGGACTCCTGCGCGTGAATGAATGATCAATCAAATACAGACTTGTACAAAAGAACGAACGCACTGGGACAATCTCTGAAACGGGGCTTTGCTGGTTTAAGTCCCATCCCTGAGGCGATCCTACACGATCAGTAGCAATGTGCTCTGTGGAGTCTGGGTTGAGATTCCGTTCAGGAAGTTTGGTCGATGCATCGTAGATAATGGTCAGGGGGCGATGTGCAGGAATTTCCAGGCGACAAGAGGGCGAAAGAGCAAGGGCATGAGCTAGAGTGAAGGTGGAGAAGTCTGGCACCGGAGAATGGACAGAGGTTGACATGGGCGCTGTCGGTAAGTCACCAAAGATGACACCCGTTGACATATCTTCATCAGTAGCAGATGATGATTGAGCCCAATGTGCGTAAGGAAATTCATGCGCAATCCACGCATTGATTGCGGCCTGTCGTGCCTGGGGGAAGGTGGCGTAAAACCGCTCGTCCTCTTCTAGCATGGTCCTTTCGAAGGACGAGCTGGGTAGAGCTGCAATGACCTGTTGGATACTGAAATAAACTCCGCAGTCAAATCAGAAAGAATTTTTATTTCCTACCCTTTGGCGAGCCATTTCCCAATGAAGCTCAGCTTCATGGCGGGAAATTGGGTATGGCAGTAACTGGCGCACTGGATAGACGGGACAGGCCGAACTATCGTCCATGTAGCAGTATCGAAGGAATGGAAAATCCTGGGCCTGTTTATGAAGTTAGTGTGAGGTTTTTAACTTCTGGTGATTTCAGCACAACTATCTGTCCCGCTAAGAAAGAGATAAGGTTCAATTTTGACCCTGGCCTATAAAGCAGGGGCGTTCGACAAGGATAAACAACAAGGTATCATCAATTCAAACAAATCTCTCGATTTTCCATTTGGTACCGAGCTTCGATGCTTGATATGGTTCGTTCTCCATTCATCTTGGTTCCATCTTATCTAAATTGAGCGGTTGTGTTCCAATTGATATGGAGGCTGTTTCACTCGGATGTGGACTCGTGTGATAGGTCAGGCGCGCGAGAATAGCCGTGCTGGACCGCGTTGCTCAGATCTTCAGCTCGCATAACTGTTCCCACCTTTTGAGGAGTCTTGACGATTTTTTGTTGGCAGTTTGAGTAGAACTTCAGCTTCGAAACATGAAAATTTTTCTTTTGATAGTTCTCTTAGCGAGATTCCATTCCCAAGCTACTGATCAGCGACACTTTTTCAAAGTAGTGTTGAGGAATACAAAGATCCATTCAGTTATTTCTAGTCGCTTCAAGCCAAGCTTTGTGTAAACACTTGGCGTCGATTCTTTAAACATCAGGCTGCCAAGGGGTGCAAATTCTTCCAGATGGCTTGTATGATTCGAAGGACCCACAGTCACCAATGCAATTGATACCGGATGAGCTTCCTGCGGTTTTGCTGACGTGGCGTGCACGGGTGTAGACAATCCAGCCTTAACAAACATTATAGAGTTGTCATCCAGGTAAGGGCAATCGCGAGTCACCATCACACACGGTCTAAAGAGGTGTTAAGAGCCGTTGAAAATTCAATCTTTCGTTATCCAAGTTTGCCCATCCATTGACCCCATTCTTCCAAGGAGAGTTGATGAACCCGAACTTGGGGTTGTGTGGATTTTGCATGGCTTGGGTAGAGTTTCAGTCCTTGCCAATCGATGTGCTCCTGAACATTTTCACACACATCTGGTAGTGTGGTAGTGCAGGTCCTGGCGCCGCAGAATGTGGTTTGTAAGGGACAGAATGAGAGAGTCACGCCAATACGTGAACGACTCTCTTCAAGTCGAAGGCTGAGCGTTGTCAGTCCAAATTAACTTCAGATGCCAAGCGATATGAACCATCTTGACGTGGGAACATAGCGTCGAGCGAAAATCACCTGCTTAGTTGTTATGAACGGTATGGATTGTCTGAATCCAATCGCATATACTTATTGTTCACATCCGTTTTTTGGGCTCCAGTTTGGCATGCAACTGGATCAAGTCCTCGGTTGTTAGCTTTGCCCATTTAGAAGCAACGTGGAGCGTGGAGACTCGTAGCGTTGTCACATATGACAAATCCCTATCATAGAAATCGATCTCGAGATGGAGAACAAACAAAGCTGGAAAACGCCCACAGATACGATCAGCTAAGGATGTCATTGGATTGGATCCTTAAGTGGCCTAATTAAAGCTGAAGCTGGGATTCCTAGCGAACAGTAGAGAAGCATACCTGAATTAACTACCAATGATCACGTAAAATGAGAGACATTTTCTCCATCGCAGCAGAAAGTCAAGAGATACAGATGCGTTGAACGAATGACGTCAAGAGGCTGAGAATAATGCGACTAGATTCATTGAATTAGCAACATTGGATCATACGATGAGAAGAACTTACATCTGTTCGAAGACAAGAACAACGTGAGATAATGTTCACAATTTAGTTCTATCTGTAGTTGAAGCTCCACGAGGCCTGACAGGCGATATAGACCTAACCGATATATCGGACTCCAAAGTACTTGGAATAGCAGCAAAGATAGCAACAACGAGATTAACAGGCAACTAGAGATGCGACCTCCTCGTTGTTCTAGGACTTGACTTTGCTACGATTCCCATAAGCCGAGTTAAATTCGGTGACAAACGAGGTGACTGATTGGGTCGAAGATTCAGGTGATCAATTGATTTGAAGGTAGCAAAAAGGTAGATGAGTCCCAATCAACGTACACGAACTCCAAGGCTCGCAAGACACTAAGGGCGAGGCAAGAAATCTGGAACCCCGATTCGGAGGCGTGGAAGAATATTGCTCCACAGTCAAAAGGTGTGGCCAGTAAGCATGTGATGTGGCGAGGTTGCTGTCAAGTCTTCGGAAAGTCTTCCAATTCTGCAAGTCCGTTTCCTCGCAAGCTGGTACACGTGCCGGCAAATGAAGTGGCGAGCGCGACCTTGGATGATGTATCGGGTACGAAGTGAGTCCTCATTGCCAATGAACGTAAAAGAAGAGATATTGACGATATGATTGATACTTGTACAAACGCCGAGATACTTTTTCTTGATGGAAGAAAAGGAAGTTGTGGAATTTTGTTCCCACAGTGTACAACTCATGCAGCCTTTCAAATTTCAGTGCTCATGGAACTTGCGTGGTAAGCTTCTGAGGGACATCTATCCAACAACAAACCTGATTTCTAAATTAGTATGATGTATCGAGGGCATTACGAAATGGAGCGACAGCTAGACGACGTTGAATGCGTCATGGTCAACGAAAACGAGGGATGGCCTCAATGCATATTATCAAGGTTTACAAAGATTCAAGGACAGAGAGCTCGGCCCTGATCTCCGCTTCACCCTCTATCTTCCTGAGCTGCGTCGCTTCGAGTCGTTCCCCGCGCTTCGCCTTCTCCTTGAGCTCCTCGATTGCCTTGAGCTATCCAAAGACGACAACTCATTAGAACCAACACAAAGACACCACGGCTTCACGCACCTTCTTATTCAAATTCCGCATCTTCTTCGCTGTAGGATCGAGCGTCGAACTATCCAAGCCCGGCGTAATAGGCGACGTCGGTGTCCCAACATCCACCAACACATCCTGCTGCACAGCCGGCGTGCTCGTTCCACTGACCTGCCGACTATGGTGTCGGCTATCCACACCACCACCCTCCCCATCCTGTCCACCAGCACCATCCTTCTTCCCCTTCCTCTTCCTCGCCCCGCCCTTCTTCTCACCCTCCGGTCCGGGTGAGTCAACACTCGACGGTGCGCCCGGCACCTGTCGACGTCCCTGGTAAGGGCGGCCATTCCCATTCCCATTAGCTGTGGCAGCACCAGGTGGCAGATGGTGCGGAGAACGATTATACACCCTCGGCGGCGTCGACGTTCCATTCGTCGGAACCCTCGCTGCTCCACCCTCGTCCTCACGCTTGTAGATTGATGGTGTAGCGAGCCCACGCGCACCGGGCGGGCGATACGCACCCGCAGGCTTCGTTGGTGTGGGTTTTACGACATTCGCATGATCAAGTACGCTCGCTGCAGGGGCGGGAGCGCTGGGTAGATGTTGCCCGAATTGCGGTACGGCATCAACAGGGGTAGGACGCCACGCAACTTGGTACCATTCCTCTCCAGGCTGGACGTGCAAAAGTGGACCAGTACAGTGCCAAATCTTGACGCCATTGTCGACGCGAAGTCGCGGAGAGAGCGTGGCGGTGAGAAGGGTCCGTCCGTCTGGTGACCATTCGCAGTACGAGGTGTTCGGAGCGTCGATGGTGCAGACTTGTCGAAGGGTGCGACGGTCGAAGATGTTGATTTTACCGGCCAAATTACCAAAGCCTGCGATGAGGACAAGACGGCCTTGGGGGTTGAAAGAGATGGTGTTTTGTGGATGCGCTCCGAAGTCGTGCAAAGCGCGTACCCGCTGATCGAAGATCACGCTCTTCGCCGGCATGTCTTGGAATAATGTAAGTTTTTGCTAGTTTTGCAACTGGGTGTTGGACGTACAGCCATAGACAACGCCAAACTCTTTAGAGTTAGGTGCCCATGCAAAATCGTGGATGGGTCCTTCCTTATCAAGAGTGACACGGCAGTCAAAGTTCCCAGCAGCACTGAGAAGATACAGGCCTGTCTCTCCATAGTAACTCTTGTTGGTGTTGTCCACTTCTGTCTGGGTCATCACCAGAACCTGCGTGCCAAGCGTATTCCATTTAATTTGGGCGCGATCAGCCTTGTAGAATGACTTTTGGCACGTCGGCATGCCAGCGAGAGACAGTAGGCCATAGATCTTGATCGCAGCCGGTGCACCCTAGAAGTAATGGAAAAGATTAATCCAGACAGAAAAGAAAAGCGGACAACACACCTTTTTCTCAGCGACAAAAACTGCCACAGAGGGGTTCAAACCAGGGCTAAGAGAAACCATAGTGGCACCCTCAACCTTGAGTTTCTCCGCGATGCCCTTGGACCATTCTGCAGGACGGTACACTTGAATTTCACCCGAGACGAGGCGCACGGCATGCGACTCTGAAATGGTGTACTGAACATCCCAGCCTTCCTGGGACTTTTGCGAGAAAGCAACGAGCTCCTCGCCGGTGCTCGCGGAAAAGATCCGAAGATTTTTGTGTTGTGCACCGTCTTCGATTTTGACTGGTATGATATATGAGTCAAATGCCCATGCATACGATGCAGTTCAGCATACCAGGGCGTTCCCACGTCGAGAGGTACGTTCCGCGCGGAGAGAAGCGGATGTCGACAACGTTGGGAATAGGAAGCTCTAGAAGGGGTTGAGCACCCTCTGCCCGGAAAATCCGCACCCTGCAAAAGATGAGATAACATGAATTGTGGAAAAGTGAAAACATACACAGTAGGCAAGGCATAAGCAAAAAGACGACCATCAGCACTGTAGTGAAAGGTGCGAGCGGGTACTTCGGGTCCAACAAAGCCTTCAATAGGCACGTAATTGGGTGAACCGTTGACAAGCCCGAGCGACTTTTGCGCACGAACTGTGGTTCAAACACTTGTTAGTCCAGATATCATAAGTCAATGGATACAAGTCAATCATCAAGGACAACTTTTTTCACTACACAAGCTCTTCCTCCGCTCAAACCGCTCAACAAGATACGACTGCTCGTGTGCCGCATAAATCACAAAAAAAATGTATGCTCACATGCGTACTGCTGGGTGTATTGAGCTGCCATTGCGGAATTACTGGATGGACTAGTGGGGGGAGAAAGTCCAAGGCTAGGGGTGCAGGAAGCAAGCTAATGCTTCAGGAGGAGATGAAGTCAAACAGTACCGGGCACAATCAATAATTCTTCACGATCATGTTTGGCCATGTTTCAATCAGATGGAGTCTGTCTAGGGCCGGCCATTCTGTCTTCTATATCCTGCGTTGTTATAATCAAATTTGAATGTTATGGCACTCCGACAACTTGAAAGTTGTAGTAAGTCTGTCTCCAATCCACATCAGTCCTTCGACCCTACGGAGCTTGTTCGACATAGCTTCTCCGATGCATCTTGCGCAGAGTCATATTCAATGACCAGTGACATTGATAGATAGATAATCTACTGACACCACTCTACCTTTCTGTGGTCGACAGGTAACCCTCGGGTTCGCGTGATGAAGAACGGCAGTAGGGACGGTTTTATCAACAAAGATGGCTTCCTCGTCATTTTCCTGGCTAACGGGTTGAACCTTTTTCGAAGCTTGAAGATGCAACTTGATTTCGACTTGAAAATATTCCAAGATTTGAGTCAGCTTAATCAAACTCGATAGAAGGTTTTGAAATGTTTGCTTTGGGGCATAATGTTGATTCCAAAAACATGATTCTCGACATACCCTATCAAATCTACGATGACATGGCTCCAGGATCTGCTAAGTGTCACTCCGTATTTGACGATACTTTAACGACTAATGTGGCTCGAAGCTCCATAGGTTGTGCGCAGACTAAGGGCGTTACGTCGAACAGTTATCATCAGCTGCAACCTTTGGTCGCACCTTTGAATAATACCGAATTTTGCGCGGACCAGATCGCTGCTCAGATAATATAGGTGAAGACACTGACCAAAAGCTCGCTTGGCAGATGCACAATGACGCTTGAGGTTTAAAGAGTTATGTCATGTTCCGAGCTCGAGAACTCTGTCAGAGCAAAAAATCTGCAGCAACTTTCGGTCTCAAACGTATTACTGTGTCTTAAGTGTTTACAGCCTTTTAACGACACTCATGACTTGGACCAAGAGAACCCATGAAGAGGGCGATTGGTAATTCTGATGTCAACAACTTAATATAAGGACCCATCGGACCGAGTTTTAAAAAGGTTGAAGATGTTGCTACAGTCGTCGCATCAACGTTCCTAGTTGACCAATCGTCCTTCAGATCTTTGAGATTCCTAAAATCTTGATCTGAGTCTGTTCCTTGCCTCTCATAATTTTGAGTCGCCTGACCATCTAGATATCTGTGACAGATAATGTCAAATGAGAATATTTTCATAAATGACTCGAACGACACATTCTAGCCACGGCCTTGAGGATAATTGCTGTAAATGAAACGCCTCGTTCGTACTGAAAATCCGAAGGCGAACATCCCATCTAGGATCGAACTCAGTCCTTGTTACTTCCTCTACCACCCCGCCCCCGCCCCCCCGCCCCCCCCCCCCCCCCCCCCCCCCCCCCCCCCCCACCCCCCCCCGCCCCCCCCCCCCCCCCCCCCCCCCCCGCCCCCCCCCCCGCCCCCCCCCCCCCCCCCCC
>JABAJZ010013888.1:0-12931 GCA_018857265.1 Termitomyces sp. T32_za158 | reverse complement strand
TACCTGGTAACTAGAAGCTGACAATGGATGGTCTGCCAGGTTTTCAGGCAAGGAATTTACTTCATTAATATTGAGTTTTATCTTGAATTTCTTGAGCTGAAAAAGAAGTCAAATTCAACCCTTGACGGCACTGATGATGTCTACATCAGCCCAGAATTTTTACTATTTTTTCTAATTTTTTTTTTGGTCAGAAACCACATGGTTGTGATGTGGTTATAAATCATTTAGTACTGTCTTTTTCCTCCATTGTTCACCACCATAGCTAACAGTTGTGAGATCTACTGTTTTTCATGTCTTTCTGCTTGTTAAATTATGTCTCAGCTATGGACACACCTCAAGAATCCTTTGCTAATGCAGTTCTATCTGTTCAAGATCACTTGGAGTCTGAGCTTCTAAAGAATACTGATGAAGAACAACTGTGGGTTCTTTTCTCCATTTAACTCAGAAAACTGACCAATGTTGAACAATGTCTCAGTCATGCTGATCAGCTTGCGTGCACCTGGCATGAATGGTTTCCACGTGCAAAATCTGAGTCCAACAGTAACACATCAATGCCCTCACTTGAAAACATCTCAGATCTGGAATCCTCGGAGCTTGACAAGCTTATCCATATCCTTGGTCCTATGGGCCCTGATAACAACCACGAGAAGCAGATTGAATGTGATTTCATCAAGTATACATATGAATTAGACGTGGCATTGGCTAAGTATGGATTTGTTATATGTCATGAAGCTTGGAAGAGGGCAGTTATGGACAGGAATGAATTGTATACAGAGGATCACACTGGACATGTTTATCACACTGTCATTAGGGAACGAGGAGAGGAGGGGCAAGAGGAGGGGCAAAATTAATCACAAATTTAGAGTGTCATGCATAATTAAGACGCATCTGGACAAATAGAACCACATGCATTTTATGTATCAAGTCTGCTTTTTTATTCTGCAAAACTTGATATTGCCACATGCTAGATTCTCCCAAAAAGGCTTCTTCAGAAGCTGGCTCTTCAGGCTGTCATCAACTCTGGTCTATCTCCATCTGGAACTCCAAAACTCACTCTGCAAGCTGCTGCCAAGCATTATAATATCAGTCGCAGTACATTGACATGCTGCTATAATGGTGGAAGTAGCCAGGCCCAAGGTCATTCCTCCCAGCAAAAGCTTTCACCATCACAAGAAGATGTTCTCAAAGAATGGATCAAAGTTCTTAGTCATTGAGGTGTACCACTTTCCTTACAAGCTGTTGCAGATCATGCTTCTCAAATATTATCCGAGCCTGTCTCCATCTACTGGGCCCGTTCTTTTAGAAGCTGACATCCTGATCTCAAGGCAAGATGGACTACAGGCCTTGAAAGCTGCCATGTACAGTGCTTGAACCAAACTCTTATTGATGAATATTTTGACATCTTGGAGGAACTCATTGCAAAATTCAATATCCCGCCCAAAAATATATACAATATGGATGAAAAAGGCATCCAAATGGGGATTGGGAAGTGCACAATGGTGTTGGTAGACTGTGATCAAAAGGGGAGCGCATATCACATTGAAAATGGGGATCGAGAATTGGTCACTGTTATCGAGACAGTATGTGCTGATGGAACTTCTTTACATCCATCGGTAATATTTAAAGGAAAAGTGCGTGATCTAGAATGGGGAAGAAATAATCCTGCAAATGCTAGGTGAGAAATAATTTGGATATAGCTCCATGCGACGACTTACTTCTGTTATAAAGCATTTCCGTATCTCCAAAAGGCTGGACTGACAATGAGCTTGGTGCAAAATGGTTGGAGAGAGATTTTAACCCAGCAACAATAGCTCGAAACAAGTCAAATGGCTACCGACTCCTCATATTAGATGGACATAATTCACACTGCACATTCTGTTTCTGCTCTTATGCAGAGTCTAAAAAAATCATCATCCCCTGCCTTGTTGTGCATACCACATATTGTTGCCAGCCTTGCAATGTTGGTGTATTTGGTGATACGGCCTAGGTCAACAGAGGACCAGAATAAGAAGCCAGTACACGCAACAAAGCAGACAGCGAGGAATAGAATAAGATGGAGGGAAGATAGAATCGAGATTCTGATCAAATTGGCTGGATCCAAAGTATTGATCATGATCGAACAAAGAAACAGAGGCCTGATCATGAATTCATTGGAAAAAGCAGTAAAAACAATATAGGACTAAATAATCTTATTATGGCTGCTGGGAGCGGACAAAAGAGGCAGAACCAGGCTAATCATTGAGCCAAAAGGATATAAAAATAACTTCAGCTATATGCGGCCACAGGATCTAACAAATCGGCGATCCAAGGCTAAATATTTAGGCAGAAGTAAAAGGAGACAAGCAGGGAAAACAATGGGGCCACAATCAGACGGACAAATGAGTACACACAGAATAATGCAAAGGCAGAGGCCCGTGCGCAGGAGCAAAAGGTATAAATAGCAGAGGGAAAGTAGAAGAAAGCAGGCAATCATCAGACTAGACTCCGGGTCCCCAGTGAGAGGACACCTTAGGTCAAAATCTCTTGTAGACGCTTCTAGACTTTGTCTACATCGTAGCAGAGCGCACCACAATAAATAAAACTTAAATTAAACAATACAACTTCGTATATAAAAGTACTAGAGTAATTGTGAGATAAGTCAATAAGCCCCAGCAACTAAAAGAAGTGCAGTGGTCCACTAGCTTCATCATGGAAATCAGAGGTCATGAAAGTTGCACAGAAATTCCAGAAAATCACGAAGTACAATCTGCTTATACACTATGCAAATGCACGAGAGACAGCCTTTACTGAATCAACAATCAAGGCTGCATTTCGAAAGACAGGTATTTGGCCTATTGATTGATCTGTCATCAAGGAATGAGCTTTTGAACCAGCAATGAATTCTACGACAAAGAGCATGCAACCTGTTCCTACTCAAGTTCCAACTTTACTTGAGCTTATTACTCCCTCTTCTGTCTCATCTCACTCTTCCATTGACTTGCTTTCTACTTCTACTACAAATCTTCCAAGTACTCCAACCCAAAGCTCAGCACCAACACCAACACCAACACCTACTCCACCACTGGCACCTGCTTCAGCAAGACTCATAAATGCAGAATATAGTCTCACAAACCTTCCTCCTGTATTCCCTGCAACAGCCTCATGAACTGCACTACTCGAAAGGAACAGACAACTTGAAGCATACATACGAGAGGCAGAGGCACAGATCAAAGCAGATCTTGCATCAAAGAAGCTGATGGATGCAGAGAATGAGCGGCTGAGACAATTGTTATATGCAAAACAGAACAAACCTAAAAAGCAACAAGTGGGTGGTGTAGGTGCCCGCCACATGACTAGTCTTGAAACACTCGAAGCACTGAGTTACATTGATTGGAAAGAGCGGATGGCCATTGTTCATGGAGAACTCAAAGGTCTGTCATCATTTGTTAAACAGAGGGAACGATGTGATGATACCTGGAAGGATATGATGGAACGGGAGAGAGTACAGTTGAAGGCAGCTGCAGATGCAGAAAAGGCACACTTAAAGGCAATTGCAGATGCAGAAAGATCACGACTAAAAGCAATCATGGATGCAGAGAAAGCAGCAGAAAAGGCATGGTTGAAGGATCTTGTAGAGGCAGAGAAGGCAAGAAAAAGGGCAGCAGCTGAGTTGGACAAGGTGCATAAGAAGGCAGCAGCTGAATTGGAGCAAGCACAGAAGAAATCACTTGCTGATGAAGAAAAGGAACGTAAGAAAGCTAAAAAAGCTGCATCCACCATAGCTAAAAAGTGTAGGCAAAAGGAAACTCACATTTCTGATGAGAATGCTTCTTTAGATTCTCCTCAAATCCTATCACCTGCAAAGCGTCCTCAACCGATTCCCTGCCCATTACATGGCCCTTGAAATCTTGCCCAAAATGTTCCTGAGGCTCATAATCAGCCATATTCAGTCATGTTACAGATGCAGAATGTGGAGGAATGGCCCATAGACCCCAGCTTGTGCTAGGATATGGGCTGGGATGGTGTTGCAGATGAGGTGAATGCGAGAAACACTCCATGTCGTCATTGCTCCAGCACCCTCGGCAAATGCCGCAGACATATAGGGGCTGACCCATTACTACCAAAATCGTTTGAATATGAGTGTCGAACAGAAAAAAATTCACAGACACTGCTTCGTTGCCCTTAAAATTCTGTATCCTTAGCATTGTCTAGATGATTTATTTCTACATGTCCTCTAAGTCTAAGGTGAGCATAAAACAATTTTCTTGTATTGCAATTGATGATTTTGTGCGAGGTGACCCATTACCGGGTCACGCACAGTATTCTTCCTTTTAAATACTCCACTCACCAGTGCACGGACCATAAAGCTCTGTATACATAGTAAGTACATATAACTAAACAAGCACCATCACACACCCACAGGTCGCGTGCAACAATCTCAGATATGCGGACATTTCCAATCATACTGGCAACGTTTTTATTCGGATCAGGCTGGGGAATTGCGATTCCTCAAGTCGTCCGAGTGACAGTTGACTCTTTACACCAAATCCTCTTTCTCCTGGCAGCATATGGATCAAATGTCTTCTATACTGGACCTCATCATGTATCGCCCTGTGGCTTCTTTGGCTGCGTTAGCCCTTGCCTCTCTTGCTTACTCCGTTTTCCCAGCTACACGTTCCTCCATACAATATCTCCCGCTCCCTGTCAGTATCCTGATTTGTTGATGAATACTCCTTGTTTATCCCTTAAACTCAGTCCGGCGCAGAACTCTTATGGGGCCACGAAAAGACTGTATTTACCCATCAACCTGGAATGACCTTTAGAAAATGGATCTGGAAATTAGGTCCCATTTTTCGTATCAAGGCTGCATTCGGAGTTTGTTCAATTCCTTTGTTTTCAAATATCTCTGATTACTGAATCCAATGACATAGGCCCCAGATATTGTAAGTTTATTAGGCGCGTATCTGTACGACGTCGTGATACTCATCTGTCCCGCAGCTTGTTCTAAGTGACCCTGCCGCCATAACGTACATCTTGCAGAAAAAAATTTATGATTACCGTGAGCATTTCGTCGAGTCAATGTGGTCAAAGTGCGGATTAGCCTTGCACATATAGATCACAGCTCTACAGTACGTCCACGTATTGCGCGTTTGCTCGGAAAAGGGCTTGGATGGGTCGAGGGTGAAGTGGAGCATAAACGAATGAAGCGACTTGCTATGCCAACGCTAACGTAAATAAATCCAATATTGTTGAGTCTCTCCACGAACTCATGGTGCTACAGCGCTGACAACATCCAAGCCATGTCGAACGATGTCACCGACTGCATAGAACATGTGAGAGAAGTTCATCTTCTAGTTCTCCATATCTTATACCTCCGTACGTCGCAGGTCATTGCTGAGTTAAAAGATCTCGTCCAAAGAGATGGTGCTGGAACTGGAACTCGTATCAACGTACTGGATTGGACAGGTAAAGCAACGTACGCGTACTTTTTTCTTTATAGGTACCTTCACTGACCTCTGCTTAGTCTCAACGTGGTGGGACGTTTTGTAAGGTATTTCAGGCTTTAGTCTGAATTGCCTTCCTGACTAGTGGATATAGGCATTTTTACACGATTTTGAGGGGGGTAATAGCGAAGACGCTCAGAAAATTCTGAACGCCAGAAAAGCTGCAGTACCTGTAGTCACGCAGTATATTGCCTTCCTCGTGAGTTTCCATAATTTTGTCAAGAGATACATGGACTAGATTTGACCTTAGACTCTGATGCTTCTCCGTCGTTTCCCAATATTGAATCATCTACCGATCAATGCAATACAAAGTCAAGGCCTTGCAAAAAGAACGATACAGGTTATTTTCTTTAATCGTTTTCAGAAAATGACACTCACAACTTCAAGGCCGGAGTCGCAAAGGAGCTCATACGTCGGAACCTTTCATACAGAAGTCATGACAAATCTTCGAAGGATCTTCTGAGTAGACTATGTGAGTAGCGAAGAAAACAAAGTGGTCCGGTCTCTCATTATGTGCAGTGAATGCTGCGGCAGAAGAACATATAACAATGTCCGAAGTGTACGAACACGTGAGCTCCTCTGCTTCATCTCTGAATGGAAAGTAATAGTACACTTCTCTAGATATCCACCTTCATGTGAGTCATCTTCAAAAGTGTAATATGAAATCACTAGTTGATAAGCCCCGAGAATATCTGGATTTGAGACTACTACTACTGTCATCGGGTTCGCTGCGTGGGAGCTGTCTCGTCATCCCGACAAGCAAGCACGCCTGCGTGAAGAACTTCTCATCGTCAACAATCAACCTACCTATAAAGATCTATATGAACGACTTCCTTATCTGGATGCCGTTCTGAAAGAAATGTTGGTACTACATCTTGGTTGCGCAACAGTCGTGTTAACAGTCGATTTCAGCCTGAGGTTATATCCCGCTTTACCGTATATGGAGCGTGTCGCTACCAAGGATGACACATTGCCTTTGTCTCAGGGAGTTCTCCTTCAAGATGGGAGGCTGGCACATCAGCTATTCATTGAAGCCGGACAAGTTAGATCTGTTGAAACTCATCATTCAACAGCCTCCATACTCACATTCTTATAGACAGTGATTATTCCCATCATTTCTATTCATAGGCAGGATTCTGTGTGGCAGGATCCGGATGATTTCTACCCTGAACGCTGGTTGGAGCCTTTGCCTCAAGAGAAGTTATTGAATGGCTGGGGTAACCTTCTTGCATTCAGTGACGGTCCACGTAGCTGTATTGGTGCACGCTTGGGTATGGTTTCTTCTTCCTTGGTTTTTATGGTTTAACTAAGACCAATCTCTTCTAGCTGTTTTTAATGCAAAGGTTCGTTCAAATTCACACATACATGCTTTCGGCCTCTGACCAATTCAGTATAGCTGATCATCAGCTCTCTAGTGTCAAACTTTTTATTAGAAGATGCAGGAGGAATTGTCTCACTGAAGATTGTATCTAGCCTTCAGCCTTGGACACAAGCTACTGAGGGAGATCTTGGTATAAATGAACTTCCAGTAATCCTGAAGCCTCTCTGAAGTAACCATTTGGTATCTGACTTGGTACGTTAGAAGGTGTAGAGCACAATGTCTACCAATACAGAGTTGACGTGAATTGTTATTTATCTTGGTCTAAAAAATTTTTGATACCAGATCCTCCACGACCACCAGTATTCTCATCATGCCTCATCACGCCCCAGCGCGTCTCTTATCTGCGAATGAGTCCAAGGAGATATCAAAATTACACATATTCCCTCTCCCGAGAGCCTTGCAAATTCACCAAATCACTCCTCACGTCACTCCTGTGGCATCACACGAACACCTCATCCAATATATTTGTATTATAGAACTGAAACCAGCCTGGAGTATTGAGTGGACATCCCAGTCTATACTATGCCTCCCCTGATGTTCGGAGTCCCCTTCGAGTCGGACAAAAATGATTTCTGCCACAACCAGCTGTATTTAACACTAGTAACTTGACACTAGAGGTGCTATATGTTACCTGAGGTGATTCCAGGTTACCTTCACTCGATACGTTGTCTAGTTGTCGTGTCCCGTCATCGAGGATGGTGAAAGCAGTTGTCACACTCGCCGAGACGCGGCAGAGCGGAGCTTGTAATGTTACTCGAGCGCATGAGTTGTGTTCAAACTTCCTTGTCCAAGCGGAGTTAGAAACGACTGTCTTACTAAGGAGTGACAAGCTGTGACGTCCGACTCAAAGGGGACTCCGAACATCAGGGGAGGCATAGTATGCCTGATTCAGTTTTTTCCTTTTTTGTCACTATTTTCTTACTTCTTATTTTCACCCACCTGTACATCACAAGATCAATGGCTAATTAGTTATGTTAATAAGGGGGGTACCCACATGGCTAATTAGCCTGGAACCCTTTACAACCTCAGGTCTCCAATACCAGTGAATAAAAATATATATTTTCCCTTCTAAGGGAGCTTAGAAAGCAGTCCCCGTGATGTTTCCCCCTCGACGCCATCAGCATTCTTATCGACGCATCACCGCCATCACCTGCCATCATTCAACAATCACAAACTCTGTGTCACTGTCATCCTGCCATCATTCCCTCCATCACCGCCATCACCTGCCATCATTCAACAACCACAAACCCTCCGTCGCTGTCGTCCCGCCATCATTCCCTCCATTCCTCACCCCCTGTCACCTCTGTCCATCAAAACTTCGGCGCTCTCTGTCGTGTCATCAAGCTGTTGGCGCTCCCTTGTCATTCCCTCTATTCCTCACCCCCTGATGGTCCTGTCATCAAACTGCTGCTGCTCCCTCATTGTTCCCTGCCTACTACCCTCATCTTAATGCACAGTTTGTAGGTCATCACACATGTATGTTCAGTGTTTTTGTTATTGACATGTTCCATTCATTTTTTTTGTATCTTTAGCAAGTAGTAAGTATATTGATAGTATGTAACGTATATTGTATGTATATTGTCAATAGAATGATATGTACTACGTCATCAAGGATGTTGTCGACGCTTTCTTGGCACGTGGCCCCCTCTTGAGACCTTTGTCAGAACGTTCCTTATGTTGATGTTTTGCAGTCATGATAATATCACCCATAGCTGATGTCACACCTGATGCATGGACAAACTCAATTGGCTTTTGCTTCCCCTCTGCGCTTGAACTAACACCGGCTGATGTTGTGCCCATGGTGGAACCCTGAGTATTAGGCAAAGATCCACCCTGATCACCTGTGTCGAGCAAAGTTGCATTATCCTCTTCATGGAAGATGTGCTGTGGTGACAAATGCCTTGGTGGTGTGTCTGCATGAGAGGTATCAGTGGATGGGGTCATCAGGCTATCTGCTGATGACTCCTCTGGCAAAGAGATAAGTTCATGCTGATGATTGGAAGCCGTCACCAACATACCTGTAGCCAATGTCGCAGCCTCACGTTTTTCTCTCCATTCTTTCTATTCTTCTTGACCCATTTGTTGGAACTGAGCCGTCCTGGATTTCCATGTGCCAAGAAGTAAAGTAACTTTGGCTCTTGTCTTCAGGTCGCTCAGTGAACAAAACCTTGGGAGCGGCCAGCCTTCGAGGCAGATCCCTAAGTTTGCAGTGAACTTCTCCTCGAAGTTCATGTACACCATCCATGTCTTTGGTCCAACAAGTGCCTCTGTGAGTAAGGGATGTCAGATGTCAATGCCATTTGACAGTAAAATGATACATGCCAAGGCTCTCATTAATGATTGATGTCCATTCAGATTTGAGCTGCCCTGTGCCATCGCCATGTTTGCTGACAACTCCTGTATACATGTTGAAGAGGATGTGGAGGTCTGAGGATGAAGTAGTCATAATACATACCTTCAACACCAGCCACGCTATATGCTTCAAAGCGGTAACTCATGTCATGAATACTCACCTTATAAGTATTGTAGAAGAAGTCTTGGACACAGGGACTTGTGAAGGTCACGAAGGGGTGAAGATATGCATCTGACAATGCCCACATGGCCATGATGATGACTTCAGTGCCTGTTTGTGCATGTAGAGCATTCATCTGTACAACAACATAGTTAGTATTTGAAAGAAATGGTGACAATATACATTTTTTTTTTTGAATCAATTTATTTCATGCTTGGTATCTAGGGCCATGTTGCATGGTACTACTGTGGACTATGAGAGCCGCAAGAATCCACCCCCCCCACATATGTGGAGAATGAGTGGGCTGACGTTCCTTGGTCATTTTTGGTTGCACTCCCCTGTTACAACTGAGGGTTATTTGCGGCGTGCTGGGTGCTACGAGGCCTCTGGCGGAAGGTCAGGAGTGGGGGGGTCGAGCTGCACAGTCGTGCCCTCAGCCCTGGGGAGTTGATACGTGAGAGGGTGGTGAGAGGTGATGTACTGGAGCCAATATTTTAGAGGGGTTTATGTGTTGAGGGTAAGTAGGGTTTGTAAGTTGAGGATAAGTGGGGTTATGTGGGCCTTGGCAGGCCCATCGGTGGGGCTGGCACCGGGGGTTTGCATTTCTCAAAGTGTTTGGTGGCACGGATGAACTGGAAGAGCAGATTAAATATGGCTGGCTTGGTCATTAAGGAGGATAGGGACTCAGCTTTGCATCGTAGTTTCCAGCATAGGTAGTGGTCTCTCAAATTGGTAAAGGTGGCATTCTATGATGAGATGTCAGACTGTCTCAACCATGAGGTTCCTGCAGTGTGGGCACACCGGTGTTTCAGAGCGTCTGATGTGGGAAAGGTAGTGGTTAAAGGGGACATGGCAGGTGCAGAGTTGTGTAAGGAGGGCAGATTGTTGTCAGCTGAGGGATTGGGTTAGGTGGAGGTATTTTTTTGAAGGCAGGGATTGGTCAATGATGTGGGTGTCAGCGTAGCATGGTGACTGTTTCCCACGGCTTCTCCATTTGTCAGTGAGGTTGACAAGAGCTGCTTGTCGAGTCGTGGTGATGCTGTTTGGTGTCTGAGGAGCAGTGGGAGCTTCTTGGCATTGCTTGAGTAATCTTTGGCGGCTTTCTTAGTGAGTTGGTTGGCATGTTTGTTGGGCTGGAAACCGACGTAGCATGGGGTCCAGTGGAGCTGTAGATCAATGACATTGTGGATGTGGTTGGACCACAAGGCCCCTCTGCAGGCAGCGTGTCAATGCTCTGCTGCTTGTTGGAGGTGGTCTTGTTTGGCATGGAGGCATTTGGCTGCCAAGTGGACGTGATTGAGGAGGTAGTGAGATGAGTGGGGGCATTGGTTGTTTAGTGCTAGTAGCATTGCTTGGCTGTCACTACCAATGATGGATCGTGCAGTAATTTTGCTTGTGAAGAGGGTCAGTAGGTAAAGGGTAAGGAAGATGCTCACTATTTCAGCCTCATATATGGTGTGTTGGGACTTGCTGCCAAGGTGATAGCATAAGTTCTGCTTCTCAACCCCTTTGACATATAGTATTGTGGAGGTGTCAATACCATCTTCATAGCCTGATCCATTGCAATAAATTGCTGTGGAGGCTGAGGCGAAGTTGTTGCTGGCAAACACCAGGGCAGATTCCTTGTCTTCCACAATGATAATTGAAAAGGAGGGTGTGTAGTTCGGTCGTTGTCAGATGGGCTCAACAGTCTCTATAAGAGGTGGTGTAATGGGGAGCGGTGCTTGGCAACGTAGCACTTGGCCACGCAACACACAAGGGGGAAGAGGGGATGGGATCAAGGAAGAGAGGAAAGATGCACTGCTGCATGGAGTAGTACTTTCTTGAAGAGAAGTTGTAGGCGTGCATGTCTAGTGTGTCCCTGGCTGTCATACTGAGGGCTCCAGTGATGGTTCACACAGCATGTCTCTGAGAGGGGATGAGCTTGTTGGTAACAGCCACAGAGCCCTGTTTTCTCAGTCCTGAGGGCAAGGCATGCATTCCCATGTACCAAATTTTGGTGGCGTAGGTGATGGCAGGTATGGCCACAGTGTTGTAGAGTTGGTGCATGCGATGGGGGAGCATTCCTCCAGAGATCTTGGAGAGGCACATCACCTGCAGTGACCACCAGGCCACTTGTGGTTTGACTTTCTGAGAGTGGGCAGACCAATGGAGCTTGGTGTCAAAGATGACTCCCAGGTACTTGTATGTAGGGACAGTCTTGATGGGCTGAGTGGTCGTCGCACCCCCTGGGTCAATACGCATGAGTGACAGGTCACCAGGGATCATGTTGTGTCGGGAGTGGGGGAAATTCATGAGAGCAAGCTTTGTCAGTTCAAATGGTGAGCCATGGGAGAGGGACCAGTCGAATCCACTGCCTGTTCATGTCAGCTAAGGTGGTGTGGCACTCAGGGAGAGTCTTGGCAGTTGCTAGGAACATAGTGTCGTCCACAAATCTGGATACAAGTTTGTTTCTGCAGGGTTTGTTGGTGACCTGGATGAGCAGGGCATTGTAGAATGCATAGAAGAGCATCACCAAGGAGCAGCCCTGCGTCATGCTATTGAGCACTTTGAATGGGTCTGAGTCTCGTTCTGTTAATTCAATGTAGCATTTGGGGACTTGTCAATTGCGCATGTTGTGTATGAGGCGGTCGCATCCAGTGTTCAGGAAGGCACCTTGCACATCTAGGAACAGGGCAGCTGCCACATGGCCTGTGTGCCAGGCATCTTTGATCTTGGTGACAACCATGTGCATTGCATCTGTTGTGTTGCGGCCAGGCTGTCTGCCAAATTGTCGACCAAGGAGCATGTTGTGTTTTTCTGTGAGGAAAGAAAGGTCAGCGGCAACAATGGTGGATAAGAGCTTTTCAATGGTATTGAGTAGACCAATTGGGTGGTAAGCTCTGGGATTGCTATAGTCTGGCTTGCCTGGCTTGTGCAGTACTAGCATGGTGGATGTTAGCCAGGAGCTGTGGTAAACACCAAGCTCAAAGACTGCATGGTATATGAAGAATAAGTGGTTGATGAGGGTGTGTAGCCATTGGCTACAGATAGAACAATCTTGCATAGATCACGCAGTAGCTGAATCAGACCGAATTATCGGATTAGACTAGATCTCTATATAATGGGACGACCCGTGAGAGTTGATGGGGCTTAGTAAAAAGCTGACTAACAAGCTGGGTTTGAACTTGAGGTTGTTCAGCTGAGTTTTTGGTTTGAAGCTGAGCTTGGTATTTGGGTGACTGGGTCTGAAGTTTGAGTCTGAGTTTTATTTCCTCAAAACATCGGTCCTCTGGGCCTCTCATTGATGTTCAAGGCAGAAACTTTGAATAGGCTGAATGATTAATGCCTTCAAGAGTAATTGTGGGCTATATTTAGCCTTGAATAGAAGGAAAAAACTGAGGTTGAGGGCTGAATCTGAGCATTGAATTGTGGACAGACAAGGCCTTAACCGAACGAAGTGAGGTTGAGGGCGGATCTAAGCATTGAATGCGGAAATACAAGGCCTTAACCGAACGAAGTGAGGTTGAGGGCGGATCTAAGCATTGAATGCGGAAATACAAGGCCTTAACCGAA
>JABAJZ010013887.1:0-12955 GCA_018857265.1 Termitomyces sp. T32_za158 | reverse complement strand
CCGAGCGCGTCGTGCACGTCGATTGATTCGGTGCTTTTGAGCTCCCAGGGGCGCGCGGCGAACGCGTAGGGCTTGGAAGTGAGTGCGCCGACGGGGCAGAGGTCGACGATGTTGCCCGAGAGCTCCGAGTCGATGGTTTTGGTGGCTTACATGCCGATCTGCATGACTAGGTTGGGAGGAGACACGAGCTGGGGGGTAACCCTAAGGATGGGAGGTGTCACCGTGATGTGATCACAAAAGACAGTGTGCATGGGTGCATGGAATGTATCACGCGTACGTAGTCGCGAGATGCGATCAAGATGCGATGGTTGACAGATTTGTTTCAATTTTAGATGATATAGCAAATGACTTGATCATCATCTTAGGTGGTTGTAATCATCGATCTTGCCGGGGGTTTCACTCTCTGACGCATCGTACCTATTTGTGTTTTGCGTTTTTACAAATTACGAGATTATTAGAGTAGTCTGTGTGTGTACGACAAAAGGACGGAAATTTCAGTCAAGCTAGATCTGAAGCAATTTCTCATTAGACCTTCCCAGGTTTCCAATGATTCCTGAGATCTGAGACTCGGGCATCCAGGGGATTGGATTCTGCAACAAAGACGGATTATTGATAATCATGAATAAGGTTTCTCGCTACATCTCCTAAGATTCCCGAGGACAATGGAATCTGTTTCTCATTAAGATAAGGTTTTAAAGTTAGAGACTCCTCGTAGATAGCACAACCACTGCAATAGGTCGACATTGTATTGAGTAGCCATAATTTCCATACGTTTGGTTCACATATCACACACCGCACAATGAAAGAAAAATCGCGCTGCAGTTCGGACTGATGACGAACCTTTTATTGAGAGCCCGGAGACTCGCATCAACACAGCGGTTATAATCATCAGCCGACGTCAAAAGCTCTTGCGAGTCAACTAAATTTGTTTAGTTGGTGTAAAACTTGTATAAAACTCACCTTGATCCAGACAGTGTAAATCATCCTCGTTCCCTCTACCACTGTGCTAGACGGTGGCTCGTTACATAGTCGACAACTTCCATTAGTTATGACTCCTGAAGAACGGCAAATCATCCAAGGCTTTGGACAGAATGTACTGCTCGACTGGATTGTTCACCCAGCAATTATAGTTTTTCTCTATGGTGGTTAACACTTTCTCCATCTTAACACCATATCCTGACTTCTCCGCAGGCTTGTTGGTGCCAATTGCAGTCATTATTGCTTGCCAGTATGATCTGTGTCAATAAAAGCACATGTACTGAACTTGATCTCCACTATCACTCAGGCGTCCAGCCCAAACTTGGTTTACCAGATGCCAACAAACAGTTGTTTGGCTAGGTATTATTGCATTGACTGGATATGTGCTGGTACAGGCCGCAAGTACAATTGTTGAATTCCAATTCTTCCAAGAAGGCATTACATCTCTTTCCCGACGCATTGATCATGTCAATACAACTCTTGGAAGTTCAAATGTAGTCCTGTTGTGCAATGTGGCTTGAATTTCTCCCTGTAAGTGATTTACAACAGAATAGATGCCATAGTATCCAGAGCTGAACTGGTGTAGCCGGTTATTAATGATGCCTTCATCATATGGCGTGCATGGGTTATCTTTCAAAGGCATTGGACACTGTGTCTTTCTATCACACTCTGTTTCTGTACACTTGGTATGTCACATCAATTATGAATATTTCATACAAGCTAAGAACATATACAGTTTTCACGCTTGTCTTTTTGTCATTATTCTCAAATCCTAGTGTCTACATGGCTGCTTTTATTTCTGATGCCCCGATGCTTGATCATTTATTCTTGACAGCTATGATTTTGTCACTTGTAACCAACTCTACAGCAACATTTTTCATTGGATGGACATTATGGTATAGTATACTACTCTCCATTGTTTTAGCCATCTGCTTGATAACTATGAACCTGTTTAATGACAGGAAACATGTGGAATTCTTAAAAAAAAATCTTGACAGCCAACAACGTCAGTCATTTAAATTGTGGCATATTCTGTATCTCTTGGCAGATGCAGGGGCCCTTTATGCTATTTTTCAGGTGTGTTTAAAAGTTGATTAGTTTATCCATTACTTGATAACTAGGATTTCAGCTTTTAAATATTGTAATGGCTGCTGCAACCAATAGCAATCAAGTTGCTGCAGATATTGCTGTAATTGTAGTTGAAGCTATTTATTTTCCCATCTCAGTATGTGTTATCCTTTCTCTGTCATTTTTCCCTGGATTTATCTTCTACAGGCTGTCTATCCAGCATTGACAATTGCCCTTATCCATGGGCCATTCTCAATTGCAGGTGTACATGACACTGTACAATCACTTAGAATATCTTTGCCAAGTGCAGAGAATCCTGGCATGTAGTTTCAGTACTTATCTATGTATCTGTCAATGGCCTGAGGAACATGATATGAATCAATTGGTTTGAACAATGGTTGTAACATGAAATGTTCAGAGATCAATTGATCAAGAGATCTGATGCTGATGGGCATGCAGGGGCCTGCTTTGACCTCAATGCCTCCTGTGTCTTTGCTGAGACACTTTCTCCAATGTCCTTGATATGCATGCATGTTTCATGTTTCTCAATTCCTGGTCGCAGTCAGCACAGCAATACCTGTGGCCCTCCACCAGGGTCAAGCAAACAATCTTGGTTCAGTTCATCTATATATCTCAGCTCCTGGTTTTTCCAAATCATTGGACATGTGTACCCTTCACAGGCTCTGATCATAATCCACCATGTCATCCCTGGAGAATTCTTGTCAGAAACAAGAGGCAGGCATTATGTCCCTCTACAGCAGTGTATGAGGAAGTTTAGATGACTCTCAGTAAAATCCACCCAGTTATGAATCACTGGTACCAGGGACATTGTGTTGAGGACAGAACAAAGGAATATGCATCCTCTGGTATGTCACTAGCACTGTCCATCCATGTTGTAGTGCATGTGGAAATAATTCCCTGGGCTCTGAGGTACACACAAAACAACTGGAACAAAAGGGTCTGTTCTCAAGCCAGGTACATCTTGCATGTGGATATAGATTGGCTCCCTGGTGTAATACATCTTGAGTGAGGATATAAACTTGCTCATCATGATTGTGCTCAGGCCAGAAGTGAGGGGAACTTTGAAATGAGACAAAAATTAATCCTTCAGGAGACAGCTTTTATACCTGTAGAGTAATACAAAGATCAATCTGCAGCAACCAGTGAGTAATTGGAAGAACAGCAAGTCAATGATGTACCCAGCATGTAACAAATTGGAATTGGAATTAGAGATGCTAACTACATTACATAACATTGGTATCAGTAACATGATGTGACACGCCACAATATCAGATCCACCACTGTCTAGCCAGCCCATAGAGCCAAAATGATGCATTATATTGTCTCATTAGACACTGTACATAATGCATTTTTCTCTGTAACAAGGTATAATGCAATACACATGCAATACCCATCCCTGTTACCTATCCCATCATTGTCAAAATGCATTACTTGTTGTTTCACATGATGCATTACTTGTTACTTGTACTCAGGTCATAATGCATTAATGACACTCCATAGTCCTTGTAATGCATTTCTCATTGTTAAAGCTACTCAGCTTCTTGCTTGCATTCCCTTGCTATTGTAATGCATTGAAGCTTCTCACTCAGTGTGATGCAATACTTGCATTCCTTAGCTATATTTTGTAATGCATTACTCATTGTTAAAGCTTCTCACTCCATGTAATGCATTATTTGCATTCCCTGGCTATATATTGTGATTGGTTCCCTAGTTATTGTAATGAATTACTCATTCTTCCATGTGATGCATTACTTGCATCTGTCAGGTCCCGCTGACTATGGGGGCTTCTTCCAAAGCAAGGCCTTGTGATGGCAGACTAGATGTAGCTAGATACACGTGACCTGGTGCAAGGGGACGAAGTCCAGGGCAAGGCTGGGAAAGTGGTCCAGGATGTTCCAGGATAGTTCTGGGGTGGTCCGGGACATAGGAGGTGGTCCGAGATGTAGAACAAGTGGTCTGGGACAAAATAGACGAGTCCTGGGGTCTGATGGGGTGTGTTTAGAGAAAGTGGCAAAGTGACGATGGGTGGATTTTGGGGACGATTGCTGGAATGAAAGGAAACACGAGAGTAACTGAGTCTGAGGTGGTCCAGGATGTGAACCAGGGAAATGAGGCAAAACCAGGGTGAAGACAAGTGCTGGGGCAAAACAGAAAGGGTTAACGAAGTCAATGTTGAAATGGATAGATGGAGACGAGATGAGTTCCAGTTGATAATTGATAAGTCAAGATGAAATGAGTCAAAGATTCACGAGATGAGATGAAGTAAGACGAAGTTCAGATTAAGCAGTAGAGTTTGACAAAAACAGATTCAAAGGTGGACTTAGTGATTCAAAGGTTTAAAGCAGAGGATTCTGTAATTCAAGGTTCACTGGGTTCACTGGATGCAAGGCAGATGGTAACAATAATACATGTGGACAGTTGTTTGGTTATTGGCAATATCAAGACTAGTGTACATGTTGGCTAGTTACGACTTAAGTACTCGACAAGGAAGGACTTGTCCCAGGCTGAGCCTGATCAGTCCTGGAGTACTGTATAGACGTACTGTATAGGGCTCCAGGATGTATTGGCGAAGAGTCCCAGGACTGTATGGCGAGTTCTGGATTGTATGGCCTCAATCAAGGCTGGCAGCATGTTAGGATCATTGTATCAAGGTGTCTGATAGCGGCTGTTGGGTCTAGGTGCTGGGTGTGATTGCTGGAGTGATCGCCGGATGATGCAGGTGATGTGGATGGTGCGGGTGATGTGGGTGATCATGGCAGGGTAGGATCAAACAGGGTTGATGCAGTGATTGCTGGGGGCCAGGGTTGGTGAGGTGGGAATTTGTGCACTCAAGAGGTGGGCTGCTGGCGGGGGCGTCAGGGACAGATGTGGAGGTTGGATGAGGTGTCCTAGGGTTGTGTGGTGTGCCTTGAAGACAGGTTGTGACAGCATTGGCTTTTTGCTTGCATTTCCTTGCACAAGTAATGCATTACTCATTCTTCCATGTGATGCATTACTTGTATCAGCCTCTTGCTCGCATTCCCTCACTATTGTAATGCATTACTTGTTCTTCCATGTGCTGCATTACTTGCATCGGCCTTTTGCTTGCATTCCCTTGCACAAGTAATGCATTACTCATTATTCAACGCTCTTAAGCACCTTCTCAGATTCACAGAAGCCACAAAGAGGCTAAGCCTTGCAAAGAAGCCACAGCAAGACACACTTGATTCAACGCCGATGACCTGAAGGTTACACACACACAACCTTAGCCACGGTCAACCCCATGGATAATGCGAAACAAAGGACAAGGCGTTAGAAACCTCAACCCAAACACAACCAAAAGTAATACTCTTTCTAAATTCCAATATTAACGGCATGAGGCACCGTGCCCATTCCACAGACTCAAAGAGACACTGGCCATGGGACAGCAGACCCGCTGCACATCCCCCACCCCCGCCCAACCTGATGGGCTCTCATAGCAAAACAACGGTTGTTGAGGAAACGACATCCTGATAATGGGCACTACCAGGGGAGTGTAGTCTAAACGGCATATGGAATCGCCGACTTGCTCATTTTCCATGTACGTGGGGGGGCAAGGATTCTCCAGCTCTCGTAAAGTAGATAGTCTGTCATATGTAACATGCAACATGAGCACCAAGCGCTAACCCTACCTGATCCTGCGGCGCCGCAATCACCCGCATCACCCGCATTACCCGCATCACCAGGCGATCACTCCGGCAATCACACCTGGCACCACGACCCGCCAGCTGCCATCAGACACAATTGATACAAATGTGCCACCCGCTTCAGTAGAGGCTCCACGAGTCAGGAATTCCATACAGTCCCAGGACTCTTTGCCAATGCATCCCGGAGCCCTATTCAGTACGTCCATACAGTACTCCGGGACTGATCAGGCCTGGCCTGGGACAAGCTCTGCCTCGTCTGGTTTATAAGTCGTAACTAGCCAACATGTACCTTAGTATTGATATTGACAACCTTGGACTGTTTTTGCCTGAATGACTGCTTGATTTCCTGACTCGTTCTCTCTATATTTTCACGACTGTCTCCTTGACTTATTCTCGGCTCACAAATTGTCTTGTTTACTCTTGAACCTGTCTTGTCAACTCTCTGGTTATCTGAATCTCTCTAACTTTGTCTCGTCTACATCTTCCGTTCCGACCTCAACTCATTGAACCTCTCCTATCTCCAGTTTCACTTCGACTCAACAGTTTTGCCTCGTTTCCCCGGTTTCACTTTTACTCAACAGTTTCCCCTTGTCCCTCTGCTTTGTCTCACTCTCTTGGTTTGCGCCCCAGTCTCAGTTAATCTTGCATCCTTCCCGTTCTAGCAAATCATCTCATAAATCCACCCCTTGTTCTATCGTCACTCCTTCTGAAAACACCTCTTGCACCCCAGAACTCATCTAGTTTGTCCTGGAGCACTCATACTACGCCCCGGACCATGGTCCACAACCCCAAAAGCCTACTAATATCCCAGAACACCTGGAACACCTTCCTCACCTCGTCCCGGATTCCGTCCCTTTGCGTTAGGTTAAGTGTATCTAGCTACATCCAGTCTGCTACTGTAAGGCCTTGCTTTGGAAGAAGCCCCTGAGGTCAGCAGGACCTGACAGCATCGAGTTTTCACAGACCTTGATGATATCACTGGTGACATCACAGCTATCAACCCCCCAGAGCCAAATCTGTCCACTAAGGCCATAATTACACCTGACCAGCCAGTTGCACCCAGGATCAGAGCATCCAACCCACTGCTACATGCACCCACACCACAGACCGCTCCGGCCACCTCTGAGGACATGTCAAGCCTAGACATATGTCCCGAAGAGCTATGCTGAAGCTATGAGATGCCCCAACCTATGGGAGCCGGCCATGAGGGACGAGCTCCAGATGATGTCAGACCATGATGTCTTCATCCTAGTACCAGAATCATCAGTGCTGGCAGGCAAGAAGGTCATTGGTTGCCGCTGGGTATACGCCACCAAGTATGATGGTGAGGGTAACATTGTCCGGCAAAAGGCTTGCCTTGTGGCTAAGGGATACTCCCAGATTCTGGGGGAGGATTACGATGAGATGTATGCAGCAGTGGTCAGGCTGGAATCCCTGTGGATGTTGGCAGCTATAGCGGCGCAGCTGGACCTGAAGATCTGGCAGGTGGATTTTGTGTCCACGTACCTGAACAGTGTCCCAGGTTTTGATGTCTACATGGAGGTGCCACAGGGTTTGCCCAAGGGGAAGGGGAAGGTGTGTCGTCTCTGGAAAACCCTGTATGGCCTGATGCAAGGGGGCTGCAACTGGTGGCACACATTGAATGCCGTGTACCAAGAATTGGGGTACCAGACCTCAAGGGCAGATAGCTGCGTATGATCTAGAATAGTCGGTGCTGAGCACACCATCACCAACACTTTTAACGACGATGTTTGTGCCAACAAAGCAAAAAGGGAACTAGCCGCAATCTACAATGTCAAGAATCTAGGCACCCCATTGTTCATACTAGGAATGACTACACAGAGACAAAACAACAGGGGCGATATCCTTCTCTCAAAGATCATACCTGACTCGAATTCTTGAACGTTTTGGAATGAAGGACTGCAATCCCCACACTACTCCACTCCTGACAGGTATCAGACTCACAGCGGCAATGGCACCCCAGACCCCAGCTGACCATAAGTACATGGCAGATAAACCATAGAGGCAACTGCTTGGCTCTCTGATGTGGGCTCAAGTGGCGATCAGACCGGACCTCTCCTACGCAGTCGGCTTACTTGCCCACTTCCAGACAAACCCAGGACCCACTCACTGGCAAGCGCTGACATATGTATTGGGCTACGTGAAGGGTACACTCAACTACAAAATCAGGTACTCAAAAGATCTGGAAGGTGACGTTAAACCAGAAGGGTACGTAGATGCGGATTATGGGGGAGACTTGGACATGAGACGCTCGACTGTGGGATACGTGTTCATGATGGCTGGAGGAGCCGTCTCATGGAGTTCAAAACACCAGAACACTGTCGCCCTCAGCACCACTGAAGCTGAATATATGGCAATGATTCAAGGGGCTCAACAGGGATTGTGGATGTATAACTCCATGGTAGAGATCAACCTCCCTCAACCCTTCTCAATCGTACTCCACATGGACAACAACTCATCCATTGCCCTGGCCAAGTCAACCAAAGGGCACTCTAGAGCTAAACACCTTGACATCTGGCATCACTACATTCAAGAACATGTGCAGAACGGGAATATTGACATCATACACATACCGTCAGCTGAAAACTTTGCGGATTGATTCACAAAACCTCTCTAAAAGGCAGCCCACAAGTATCTTGTCAAGTCAATTGGCCTCACAAATTGACTCAAGCCTTGTCATCGAGGGGAGTGTTGAGTAACAACTCCTTCAGCATAGCAAAGAGCACATTACGGTTTATTTCTTTTTTTCTATTTCTTACTTACTTACTACTCTTTGTTATGGTTTTTGTGCCACTGCTGCCGCCACAACTGTTGGCAGCTGATATGTTATATTTTGGTTACTTTGTGTCAAACCTTATTTTTTGACACACCCTTAGGTCACGTTTTCTTTTCCTCGCCCCTCAGTCATCTTCACATATTGTCGAGACACTGAGGGTGAGTTTATTCTTACTTATTGGTTCCTATGATTTACTCACTATCTAAGTAGAACTTACTTGTGTTCTACTTACAGGTTAATAAAGTTGTCTTCACATATTGTCGAGACACTGAGGAACTTACTTGTGTCCTACTTAACAGTAACCATTTATTGCACAATATCTATCTAATAGTTCCATCTATTCCTATGATGGAATGAAGTATAATGGTGTTGCAATGTTTGAGCCAGATGCAACAGTTTTCTCCCATCTTTCTGGTAGAGATTCCAGTCTTCCTAGTGGATATCAGATCCACCAGGTATTTTACCATCTACAAGGTGGCGCTACAGCTCAACTAGAATTCTATCAGCAAAGAGTTGCCGCTTTGGAAGAAAAGGAACACAATCTGCTGTTCTCAACCACCTCCCTTCAAGCTTTATATTCAGTCACATACACTGAGGCTGGCATGGTAGAGATGCCCAAAAAGGATCGATTCTGGTTGCAAAATCCGCTTAACTATCACACCTCAGAGTACATTGACAAAAAATCTGAAGGTGATGAAATAAATGTTGCCAATCTATGCATCACAAAAAAGGTGCTGAGAATATATGGCCAAATAAGGGCACTCATGTGATCTAAGAGGAATAAGGTTGCATCATGTTATATCACCATATTTTGTATGTCAATTTTAGGTAATTACAAAGCAATATGAGTTGATATTATAATCTTACCTTATGATTTGTCTGACATTGACACACAGGAGACATTCTGGAAATCAAATTATATTCTACTCTTAATATGGGTTCTTGTAGATCATTTTGTAGTTATACAGGGCCTATGTTATATTCAAGCACATATAGTTACAAGACTAATGTTTTTCTGACTCATTGAGGAAACAAATTATGACATTACTTGAACAATCATAACATTTTGAAAATATTGGATACCTCAATTTTTTGTATTTTCACATCTGGTCATTCGCATTACAAATAGTACTACTACACGACATTGTAAAGAGTCCACAAGTCATAATCATACATCGTCAATTGTCAGCAGTTAGGATACAGTTAGTGAGTTCCAGCCACGTTCTTGTTCTTGTTCTCGTCCTCGTCGGATCCTTTTCCCTCTTCTTAATCAGCTCTGGGGTCAGCAGTATCTTCATTGTCTGTGTTTGAACCTTCAACTTGACGAGATTTTCCTGCATAGCCACCCTGTGTGCCGCGCCTCCTCACCTCTTATTCCTGCACTAATCTTCTGCTTGTTCCTTGACAACCTGTCGTTGTTCTTCATGCCGCCGCCGCCGTTCCTTGCGCTGTTCTTCTCTGAATACTTGAGCTGCCTCTTCCTGGCATTCACGTTCAAGTTCCGATTCATGCCAGGCTAGTTGGAGGCAAGCCATATTGCTACTGGGTTTTGGTGGAGGAGGGGCCTGTTTTTGTTTTGATCGGCTACTTCCATCCTCACTAAAGAACAATCTAGGGATTATATATCAATAAAAGATGTATTAGAATACGCTGAAATGCGTACTCATTCCAGTAGGCAAGAGTTGATTTTGCCCATAAGTCGGATAAGTCGGAAGAATGAAAGAGTGTGAGAATGTTGTTGTAGAAATCGTTCATAGCAAAGAGGCGGTCTTGCATGCCCCATTGAGAGATCAAACTAAGAGAAAATTGAAGCTGCCATTGAAAGTAAGCATTAGTTCAGTACAAAAATCTTTTGACTTGCCTGACACGCCGTGTATGCAATGAGCTCGGGTGAGATGGTTGTGATATTGAACTTGGAGGCAATCAGTCTTTTTGTAGTATGTTTATCTGTGCACTTGATCCCTGATCCAAAAAACATGTGACGGCAAGCCTTGAAAAGAATTTTAGTGGAGAGCATAAGGTTGAATTTATTTTACATTGATAAGGAGAGACCCGCAACAAAGGCCTATCAGAATCTTGTCTTGTTTGCTGATGTTGGCTGCAGTATCCTTGGACAGTCCATCAGGGTGCGTCTTGAAACACCTCATTGAATCATAGAGGAAAAGGGGAAAATCGTGGGCCATCACTTCAACGTCTCTGTCACGCAATCAAATTTGGTACCTAAATAAGATCATGAGATACTGCCAAGATGAAATGAAGCACTTACAAGTCATCAAAAAGATGAGCTTTTTGAGCTGAGCATAGAAGAAGGCCAGTGTCGTTATGTTCAAAGCCACAGGCTGATTTGTCGTGAGGAAATTGTGTGACTTTTGATATAAGGTATTGAAGCGCAGAGTCTTGCAACAGCCAGGAGAGGACATCTTTGATTTTTTGAGTATCTGCTGTACATGCAGCGGTTGCTCCTTTTACAAACTGATGATAGCTAGTACCCAGCATTGAAAAAGGATATAAAGTATGTACGACTTGAACAAAATCTCACAAGAGGCTATCATGGTAGTCGTCATCTTCCATCATCCCAGAGAGCCTCTTCAATGCCTTCTCAATGCCTGGGTCAAGTTGTAAGATAGCATAGAATGCATTGACATGACTCTGTCTTGAGCTTTTTGTGCTGAGAAGTCAAATGATCAGGGCATATTATCAGTTTTTTGACGCATATAGTCAGTGAATACTCACTTTGCAGCTTCCTCTGATGTAGAATCAGAACTTGATCCAGCGTTTGAAGCGTCAAGGAGGCCTTCCGCAATGAACCATGTTCAACTCCAGGAATGGGTTGACAAGTCGAGGTATCATCTTGCCAACGCGATGAAAAGATGCTAACGGGCCAGTTCTATAGAATGACAAGATGAAGTTAATGATTTGACATAAATAATGTTACTTACAGCTCTTTTCCCTGTTGAACATCATGCCCAATACCTTGCTTGAGAGCTGAAATAAACAAATTTTCTTCGCAATCTGTCCCCTTGCCAAAAACTCGATGGAATGACGACTGAGGCATGAGCATGGACACTAATTAGAGAGACGCAACCAACGTGACCATGACAGTCACACACTGTTATAACAGAATATATGCAAGCCCAACATGGTGGCAAGATGACCATGACCACCCAGCGGGATAAGATAAGTCGGCATCGGATACACTCGTTCACCACAACATTGTGCTACCATGATGTTCACCCCAAACTCCTGGCCAACTGTCAGTATCTTGTGCTATGCCAGTAATCTCAGGTTGTCAATCTCGACGACCCAATCCATATATATCTGCCATGATATGCCAACAATTGAATAGACTCATGAAGCGTGTGGAATCTGATTTTGAGTGAGTGTTGGAATATTTTAAGGATGAAATGTATGAGATCAGCACTAGTTTTTGAAATGTTTCTGAGAGATATTTCATTGATGTTGTCTATATATCTAGTTGAAAATACTGTTATTGATGACCAGCAATCGACTCCAAGGACTCAGAGAATGCCAGCCTCCAGTTCTCCTACGCAATCAGCTACCAAATGGCAATTAGCTACCAAATGTGATACGGAAGAGGAGGCTTTCTTCGAATCAAATAAATTACTGTCTCCACTTCCAATCTCCGCAACTTCCCCTGGCCACATCTGTCAGAGCAGCTTGAAACTCGTTGGTATGGCCATAGCATCCCCGGGGCCATGCCAGTCTCAATCCACCGCGCTTGTCATCAAAACTCAATCTCCATTCAATGCATCACTTGCCCCAGGGGGGATCAAATCAGATGATGAATCCAACACTGAATTGGACAAGTTTATTGAGAAACTATGTATGGACAAGATAGCCAGAAAAAGATTTGTACAGTTACTTAACTCAGACGTATCACCCTGCTTATTAGTCGACTAAAATTCAACAAATTTTGAATAGACTTCTTATTTGTGTAGACTTGCAAGAATAGTTATTACCTGTGGCAGAAAACCCGCAAGTTTGAGTTTTTACTGTTTTAGCTTGCTGTATCTGAATTATCTATTATAGCCAAATATTCCAGATATACTTCCTGATTTACTAGCCCATTGTAGCCATTGGCTACAGATAGAACAATCTTGCGTGTTTCACGCAGTAGCTGAATCAGACCGAATTATTGGATTAGACTAGATACGTTGTGAATACAAGATGTTAACCATTATGTAATCTACAGACGCGCGATGAGGCGCACGTCGGGAACCAAATATGGTACAATTAGGCGCGGTAAGCGTGACGTATATACTACAAGTAACCCTAGCAGTTACACACCCCCTCTTTAGACCGTGACACGGTCTAGACATAGGGCGGCGGACCCAATAATAGGATCGGGTGTCATTCCACTATAGCGCGAGGGTACTCGCGCCCGTAAACAGGTGTGTCGCTGGAC
>JABAJZ010013886.1:0-12978 GCA_018857265.1 Termitomyces sp. T32_za158 | reverse complement strand
GGAACGAACAACTTGCCATTTCTCGACAGCCTCATCCCACATCTCTTTTGCGGGTCTGAACTTGGGATATCTTCTCAGTGCTCGTTCGTAGAGAACTTCCGCTGAAGTTATACTCCAGCAGCTACATGTCGATCCGTCATATTCAACCTTTCCTGTCGTGAGAAAGATTAGACTACATTGACACCCACATCTTGAATGTGGACATACTGGGAAGGCAGTATTCGGTTGACTCAAGAAAGTTCCACAACTCGTAACACAACACACTCTTAGAACTCAGCGGTCCCAGAACTTCTCCTTCTTTTGCGGCCAATGTTTCCCGTGTCAGTTGGCCGGCTCGTTTCCATGCAAAGCATTCATGAGGCTCTGTGCCTCCAAAGTCTATGAGAAAGGGATTTCCTTCAAAATCCAAGACATGAGAAGCATTTAAAGCATCATGATCAAGCCCTATCTCAGGCGAATGCAACCGGAAGACAAGATCCATGGTGTCGTTTCTGTAACAAGTGGTATGTATAGCAAAGCATTTTACACCATATATCATGGTAATTCTTACCTGAATTGCTTGATACCATATTCATTACTGCAATAATCGTTCAACTGTGACAGATCTGAGACTGCAGGTTCGCCGCAATATTGAAGGACGATGCATGCACAAGACAGCTCGTCGAAGTTTGAAGACTCGTACAAGTAGAAACCATAGAGTATTGGTACATGAACACCCCAGAGTGGCTTCAGATAGTCAACATAAATTTCTGACTCGTGTTGGAGGCGAGGAATTGCGAGTTCATCGTCATCTTCATAAGTGAACTTGACAACAACGTCTTGTCCAGACAATTTCGCCTTGAAGATGTAGTGGTCGTGCTCGGTCTTCTTGAGAAAGGTGACGTCTGCCAAGGTGACTCGGTCGTCCGCGTCATCCTTGACCGCACCTATGCGAAGAAGTCGATGGATTTCGGTTGCGTCCGGATCCTTGAGGCTGAGAGACATTTTTGTAGGCAGGTCAAGAGCAAAAAGATGCGAACACGAAGGAGATTATGATTGTCGGTAACCGAAATACGAGATCATCTGCGCACTTGGTTTAACCATTGACGCGGACAATCTTCCCCTCTCCGAGCACAAGTCTCGTGCCCCAGCGCATCCTAGTACATCACGGTCCTCCCAATGGTATCATTCGTGTCCCGCGCCTCGAGTCGGATGTGCATCAATTCTGCCAACTCAGTACTCACCATTCAATGTTTCAACAGGCCTCAGATTTCGATTGTCCGACATTTTCTCATCATTTCAATCTCTAAGATTTCCCTTCTTAGAGAACTTTAGACAATTTGGATTGGCTTGACATAAGTATATCTGTATTCGAAATTTCAAGCTTAGAAAAAATCTTGTGACAATGTACGTGTCGATGACCGATGAGTTGAGTTGTGGAGATTCCCACGTCGATATACTTGTTAATATAGTACTGCAGCCATCTGCAGCTGCTTGTCCGCTGCAATACCCATTATCTATACTTCACTGCAATACCGTCTAACCCTGCTCTACGTGTCCCTCGCTATTGCCTACGGTGCTCAAAACAATCAATATTGGGTCAATTTGATTTTTTTGTCATTTTATTTCAGTCGAAATCTGAGGCTGTGTGCTGCATTGTTTGATACTGATTGATATGTATGCAATATCCACGGTGTCCATGAAACAAATACCTCCTCCGAGTCTGATTGCTAGGTTACTGCACCTGGAGTAAACGCAAAACACCGACCCGATTCTTGACGTCTCCCGGGCTTTGTTAGTCTGAAAGACAAGATGAAATTCTGCTAAAGCAGCTCCCCAAGGCCTCAAGGCTCAGATGAGGTGTGTTGGTTAGCGGCTTACTTGATAATGGTTTTCTTCTTCCGGTTCAAGGTATTTTGTCTTGAATTCAAATCTGCTGGATCCTTAGGTTGCGATAAAGGCGCAAAAATGGTTTGTTTAGGTTTTCGTTTTTCACGTCAACACTTCAACTTCATCGCGAGTATGAGCTGTCGGCTTCATTACTGCCTTCCTTGATTGCCTCCAAAGGCTTGGCGCAGTGGAATGGCGACCAGTTGTCATAGTGCACTACGTACAACTTAAAATCCTGGCACACCGTATCTTGACAACATCGAGGACATGTTTTCTTCGTGATCGGGAACCAACCATCAACACTTATCAGGCATCTCTGTGATACTGGGATGATTGATATGTGCTCGTAAACTCCTCGTGTAAATCCGCTTCAACGTAGATGCCACCTCAGGTAATAGTCCTTGTCTTAATGTACTTCAAATATCTTTGTCCATTAATATATCTCCGTGTCGTTTCAGGGTATCATATCCGGGCCCTTGTCGATCTAGGCTGTGTGGCGGCTCCGTGGCGCTTGTTTCAAGTAACAATGAGGTGAGTACAATGAATACACGTCGTCTAGGGGATGACAAAGGTCTGAGTCTTTCTCTTTCAACTGTTAGAATAAAAGTTTGTTCAAGTTCCAAAGTACAAGATTGTCACTTGGAATTTACGGAGGTACCTATGATTGACGTGCATCAAGGCCTCTTGTATACATTTTCCCTCCGAGCGAGGAAGTATAAACATATCTGCATACTGTCAGTCATATTTAATCGACAAGTCTTCGGGAATCCGGGCAAAACACAGGGCCAATCCTCCTCTGATCATGAATTTTCTGAAGAACATCCTAAAGTCTTCCCAATACCCTATTGTCGTTGCTCAATATGAGCGCGATGACTACTCATTCGACCATCCCGAGCAACTTCACTGGGCCATCATTGTCCTCGAGAATGTCAAGGACCAGAAAGGCCAGTGTTGGCAGGCCGTAGACCGACACTTCCGAGATGGTCAAGTGGAGTGGAGGATTGCACACAAGATTATAAAGCTTGGAAACACCACCAAATGTCTTGGAGGTGTTTGCATTGGCCAAGTAGAGGCAGATCAAGTCGACGATATACGAGAAGTATATTTACCTCTTACGATGCTTATCCATTTGACTAATCATTCTTCTTAGGTTATTCTGTCTCATAGCCCTATGATCAGATTTAATGGCTGGAACTGTCGGGACTGGATCATGGAAGTTATCGCTGTGCTCAAGAACAACGAATTTGTTAAGTACGACATACCCGATACGCAGGATGGCTATTTTTCTTTGATGAGGACTGCAGGACAGAAGACGTTAGTGCGCCGTGGGAAGGGAAAACGAGGTGTCAAGATTGTTTCTTTCAACGAGTAGTGACGTTTAGATCAAACCTGTAGCACATGGACCTTAGACTTGTTTGTCGGAACTTTCAAGGTTTATAAGAAGACTTCATACAGATACAGAGAATTACATTCTTTGATGAAAGCTGTCAACTGATGTGGTCGTGCATCTCGTTCCCATTCAGAAGTCAACTTAAATGCTCCATGCTCTTGCTATGGTCCCTGGTGTTCTGCTCAGATTAATGGGCACCAGAATGAAAGACTTTCAAGCCAGTGAATTGGGGTAAAGCAACTTCGTGAGAGTTCCCTGAATGAGGATCTCAGCTAAGTCCACAATACAAACACTTCAAACGAAGTTCATATTGGAAGAACACAGTTTCCATAGAAATTTGTCCTAAACAATTGATGTCAGTGATCAGGAAAGAGGAAATATTCGTCAGCCAACTTCCATAATTGAAGCGACTTTTTCAGGAAAAACAAAGATTATGTGAATGTCCCGTACCCTGTTCAGTGATGGAGTTATTTGAACAAATATCGGTGATGATTGTATCGATGATCTGGGACCAAACCAGTGCTTTCCCAAGGTATCAGAAACAAAATATGAGTGTATCAGTCGACAAAAGCTTGTCTTCAAGAAAACATGTGAAACAAGTAATATTCTCAGAAGACAGCAGTCATCAGCATTGTCTACCATTGTTTCCGGAATGGCTCGTAACCTTGCTGGTTCTGTACCTCGAAGCAACCCGACAAGTGAGATCTTCATCACGAGAAGAGGTAAGTATCACAATCTAAGCTTGTGCGACCGAAAGGCAAGCAAAAGTCGACTTTGAAAGATCGCTCCGCAGAGCGGCTTTCATCGATTGAAATTTCCTCAATCAAGCCTCTCAGGCACGAAAAAGCGTCAACTTAGAATGTAGATTCATGGCTGGCGTTTTTATGCTCCAAGTGCATGCTAGAAAGCGCCGACCATGTATTTCGAAAGTTCACAGTCGAGTAACCAATCTTCTTCCTGTTCATGTCCCAAAATTTCCCAAATGGCTTCTTTCCAACCAGAGTCCTTGTTCATTCCTGGACTCCATTTGGCCTTCACGAGTTCCCAGTGCTCCGGGAGCCACCCCGATTCTTCCCAGTCAACGATAGCCACAACAACGTCATCACGCATGATGATGTTGCGAGGAGCGAGGTCGCCATGCGTGAAAAGAATACGGTGATCGTTACGCATGCGTGCACGGACGGGCTCGCTAAGTTCACTGTCTACGAATACATCGGCAACTTTGACCAAGTGATCATTGAAGTCACTCTCTGAAGAGTATGGCCCCAAAGGGTCGGCAGACGATACACGACTATCGCGCATTGCATGGCCATGGAGAGAGCATATGCTACCACGCGTGACATGAGGCGGAGGGGGCAATGTTCTAAGTTGAGAGATGAAACCTCGTAGTTGAGCAATGACATTTGACCGTTGTTGAGCATCGAGTCTGGGCCAGACACTATCAAGCGCTATACCCTCCACTACCTCCATCAGTGTGTATGCATATTCACCATGAGTCGCCGAAGCAACTACACGAGGCACAGGAATCGACGTGTTTTCGCGGATATATCGCAGGGTATCAGCCTCAAGTCCGACATCGGAGTATCCAAGTTTTAAAAGCAGGCCAAAGGGAAACCATTTGACTGAGCAACTTCCGCCGAAAAAACATCGTTCGTAACGGCTTCTAATTTCAGCATAGATATTTAATAGCCAGCCTATCATCCTCTTTGTCCAGTATCAATGTTTGAGTTTCCGACAGAAAGTAACACATTACCCACCTGGTCTCAAGATGATTCTTCTTACTGACGTAGAGTCTGTAAGGTCAGGCTGTCGTCGAGATTGGACTTTTATGCAAGCATCCACAGGCTTATATAATATAACGTCGAGACTGAGCACTCTGATCTTGAGCACAACTTGAGCACTCTGATCTCGATCTCGAATGAACACTGCGTACTGTATGTATACGGGATTATCCTGGCTATTAGAGGAGGTTCGGCGGACAATCCTGTTTCATACTTAGGCGATCTCAATCAGCATGCTATTATAACAAGTGATCGACATAAAAAGGTTATAATGCTGTCTCCAGACACGTCGCACTTGATCATCTTGTCAATGAATATAGTTCAGATTTTTTTGGCGTTGTGTCTCCACCTGCAAACCGGCGATCCCGTCCCGGTGCCAGTAGTGGCAACTGGTGCTGTCGTCACAAGGTGATGTGCGTGACAGCTCGCGTCTTGAGCTTGAATCGTTACCTGACCATCATGGCCCCTCAAGACAGCCTTCTCAGAAGTATATGCCATTCTGACGAAACTTACGATGAAGCCCAGACCATTTTACGTACCGCAAAGCAAAGAACTGGGCCACTCTCCGGATACTCTCTTGGACCACTCATCGCTGGTCTACCAGCTGTCTGCGCGTACATTGCTTCAACAAAGTAAGATGCAGCCAATCTTCCTGACTATAACTCAATTGGATAGCCTGAATAATACAGATGTGACGCGCAAAAACGCGCAGATTGCCTCGTGTCTGAAAGAGTCTGATTTCAACAAGGTCCTTGAGACGGTTAAGGCAGCGTTCGACGATTGTCCGCGAAGAACGAGGAGCGTTAGAGACGTCTACGATACACTTGCAAAAAAATACCCTTTGCCATCGGGACACCACCTACTGAACGAATGGACGAGTGCTGTGCAGAGAACACTGATGCAGAGCGACGATGGGTTTGGCTCAAACAACAGCGGCGGGCCTGATCTGAAGAGTACTATTTTTTTCTGGATTTACACCACGGTTACTGTAAGCCACTTATTTATATTACAACCTCTTTCTCATGATCTGCTAGGGCAAGAATCCCACCTCACAGCGGGACTTTGCAGCAGAACACTGTACATCCGCAAAGTCGTTTTCCAGCTTACTCCATAAAATCAACGATTGCTGTACATCTCTCAAGAATCGTATCAAGAACGACGTGATGGTGCAACGTTCCCCTGCCAAAGCGAGTGCCACTTCAACCCCCCGTCGTATCCCAAAACGACCTCCACGTGTCCTACCCTCTAGAGATTCACCAAGCAAACGTAAGGTCGCGAACACACCGGCCCGACTTGATTCTGATGATGAGCTGGATGCTTTCATCTCTGATACACCGAGCAAGAAGAGGAGGCCAGAGTCTCCCAACAAACCAACATTACCATCCCCTATTAAACTGGCCTTCCCTATTGCATCGTCTTCCCGTGTTACCCTTGATGGTACTCACAGATCCTCAACACATGCCCTTCCTGGCCTTGAGTTAGATGGTGAAGCAATGACTGTTGACGAGGAGGAAGCCAACGTTGTCCCATCGCAGGAAACGTTCGAAGAAGACAATGATGTCGAACCGCAAATCCGACGTCGCTACCGTTCAGTATATACCGATCACAAGCAGTGGTATGCTGTTGACAGACGTGTGAAGCATATACGAAAGCAGGCGGAGCGATATAAATTATCTAGATCAGAGTTGCATGTGCATCCATTCCAGATTTAATACATAGACTTCGACAGCTGTATACCTGCCCGACGGCAAGCCAAAAGTACTCTGATTCTACTGCTGGCAAGCTACAGTAACGTGCTAAGAGGTCAAAGGTGTCATGCTGACCTCGTATTACCTTCTCCGTTTTGTAGTCTTTCGGACTCGACACTCCAGAGGCACCGAGTGGTGCACCCAAGGATTTCTGCGCGATCAATAGGTATTTGCCTGTCAATTCTGCCATTCCGGGTGATGCAATAATGCAGAGTTGTTTGCACAGAGTCCGGCACGTTTGCAGTTGGCGAAGACAATTATGTATCGGTCAGAAACTGTCCTGGTCGGATTAAGGATCCTTCTGCCCAAGAGTGTTCTCAAGTAACTTAAAGGCTTCGATTGCTTTGATGTAGATTATGTGAAAGCGTGTAATGGTCTCAACCAGACTTTGAAATGAGGCCGAGAGGCTCGATTAACACTGCAAAGTGACAGGTAAGCAGACGTCATGATCTCTGCGGTTGTAACATCGACATAAGATACCCCTTCTTCAAATTCAAAGCATCATCAAAACAATTCCTCCTCTTCCGGGCGCCAATTCTTTGCTTGGTCCCAATAACCCTTCAACTTCTCCCCGAGCACTTCTTTTGCGTCCCTGTCGGTCGGGCAGCTCTTCCCCTTGAAATTACTAAAGGCTCGGTCTCTCAATTGGCCTTCCCAGACCAAGAAACACTGATTATCCTCCAACAATGGACCCCCCTCTCCTTCTTCCCCTTTCTGCGCAGCCACTGCAGAGGTTGAAGCACCGCCATCAGCATCGCCATCTGGTTCCTCGAGTTCCACGTCCTCTGCTCCGCGAGGGCGCGCGGCCTCGGTCCATGCAACACGGTGCAGCATTAGACGTTTATAGGTTTTTATTGCCTTGTTCGAACCCTCAACATAGACCATGCTGAATTGCGGGTTGAAAATCGTGACACCTGTGAGGGAAAGTTGCTCTGCATTCTTTCGTACTTTAAATTGATGAGCGGGATCCGATAGGACATTAACCCTAAAAGTGAACAGATAAGGACCTAAGAGGCTTGGATAGACTCTGTCAACGCACTTGAAGCAAGCGCCGAAGATACCCCTCTTCTCCTGCTCAGCTTTCTTAGCCTCTTTCTTTTCTCGTCGTTGCTCGTCAGTCAGCTTGCGCTCAGAGTTCATCTTCTCATGAGTGTGTTTGCGTTGCGCAACTTCACGCCGCACGCGGGCTTCGACTCGCGTCGGATCTTGAACAGCGTCTGAAGTAAGAACCTTCATCAGGTTCTTCAAGCCAACTGGAAAAATAGCTTCCGTGAGCGACGTAAACCTATGCAATTCGCATACGCACCCTTAGGCGGATCAGGAGGCAGAAGACCCATACGAATACGGTCATTCTTGTCTTGGTGTTCCTGAGCACGTCTCAGTCTCCTCATCTTCTTTTGTTCCTACGTTTCGAGCCAAATGAGAGGACGTCAAGTGATGAAAGATTAAAACCTCACCTTCTTGGTCAACATCAATGGCTTCAACTCTATTTGGTTTTTGGTCCCGGGTGCAGGGATAGGAATGGGGTGTTGGATGTAAATGGTAATTGGCGAATCAGGAGTTAAGATATTCAACAAACCGCGTTCGATGTCGTCGTACTTCTTGTTGGGAAGCAGTGACACATCCCACCACTCTGCTTCAGGTGGTGGAGGTCTCTAAAAGTGCGTGTATCAGCATAGTTATAGGTGTTAGATAAAATGAGAGATAGGTGCCTTGATAGTCTTCTCAATTCCCATATCACTATCCAAACCCGCCTTGCGTGCACTCTCTGCGATACGTTGTTTGAGCGCCTCTAGCTGATTTTCTCTTCGAGCTTGATTCCCTAGTGCGACGTATTTGCCTTTAGGGTTGAATTTGAATGATCGACCCATTCTTTCCTTCGGAACAGCACCATCAACCATATCTTTCGCTGCCGCCACAGCATACGGGTTCAAGGATTCAGGCGTGATGACAGGGGTTGGGACCGGGGGTGGCGTCGGCGCATTACGAGTATTGGCCTAGAGAATAAGTGAGCTACAAAAACATCAATAATGATGAGGTTCGCAACTCACTTTAATGGAAGCAAATTTCGGCTGCATAGGCTTGTATTTGTCCTTCTTGGACTGTGGCTGAGAAGGGGTCGTCTCGAGCAGCAGTGGATGCGCCGCCATCATGAGACCTGTGCCTTGCTGGGTCTGATCGCTTTGCCGACTTTTATTCCTGCTTGGTGGCAAACTCTATCGAGAAACCTGAATAGACAAACAATGGATATTAAAGAGGAGACCCACCATGTATGGATTATCTTTCACGACGAGCTTATTTTGAGCTTCAGCGACGCGTCGCTTAGCCTCAGACACTCGGCGTGCAAGATCATCCGAGACGCCAGGGGCAAGAGCAGGAGATCCAGCTGCAGGAGTCGCTCTGCTAGAAGCAGAACCTGACGACGCCACGGATGGTATCGGAGCCGCAGGCTTTGTAGGTATTGGTGCTCTGACTGGAGGTGTCCATCCCAAAGTATTGGTCTTAAAAACAGCTAATTTTGCAGCGACTTCGGCACGTTTCTGCGCAATAAGATCCGCAGAGGTCTAGTGAAGTTGAATGAGTCATTAGTTTGAATCCTGCTTGTCCAAGCTGACCATTGCTGATGATGACGAGCCATTAACGAGAGTCTAGGTGCAAGAAAGGTTATAGAATATGTCAGAACGCAGTTTCAGAAGACGAATTCACCTTGAATAGAGGAAAATATACTTACATCGCTGGAGTGAAAGAAAACGAAGTCAGCACCCTTCCCTTTCATCAATGACACGACATCAAATGACAGACCTTTTTAACTTCTTGTTGCTTGGAGATCCTCCATCATCCTCCAACGACCTCTTTTTGTCGCTCATGTGGAGTTGGAGAGAGAGTTGTAGCCGGGCCTTGAGTTACGACTGGTGGAGGTCCAAATCACAACAGGGAAGTATTACGTCAGCAATGTTTTCTCTTTCCTCCTCACTGTCGCGTTTGGTAAACTCGACAGCAAGCCATGCCTCCCGCCGCGTTCCCACTGCACTTGGTCCTCTGAGTCTATTCACTCGTGGTCGCTCCCAGCTTGCCCCGCGCCAGGTAAAAAATGTTAAACGCCATAAAGGCCGCGTACCAATCCCTATCGGAGGTTCAACGAAGGGGACAACATTGGCGTATGGCGATTGGGGTATACGGATAAAAGGAAATGGTGCACGCTTGAGTGCGAAGCAGTTGACAACGGCGGAAGAGGTCATAAAGAAAAAAATAAAGGTTATCAAGGGGTGCAAGGTTTACTTGCGAGTCTTTCCGGATATCCCTGTCTGCATAAAGGTACGCCTGCGATCAGTGTAAAGGTTAGTATGTTCATTGATAATATCAGGGTAATGAAACACGTATGGGCAAGGGAAAGGGTACTTTCGAGTTTTGGGCTACTCGGTGAGTTGTGTCAAGTATGGTCAAAACGTTTTAACGCTTTTCAGAGTTCCAACCGGACGTGTCATTTTTGAGATCGGTGGAACACCAATACGCGAGGAACTCGCTAGAGATGGTACGTGGATCAAACATGTATTACAACCCCCCACGTTGACTTTATTTTTCATCAGCCCTCCGACAGGCAGCATCCAAGTTGCCTACTGTCATGGAATTCATCAACCGCAACAGCCCTCCACGTTTAGGAAAGCTTCTATTACATCCCCCTCAACCTTCCAAGGCTGCCGTTGTTGAAGCAGTCGCTGAGGCTTCCTTGAATGAGGTTCAGCCCCCATCACTATAACCTTTGTGTAAGATTATACAAGACAATAAAATACCTTTAATGCTTGAACAGTCTTGATCTATCCGGATATTGCATATAAGAAGGGGCTCAAGTGACAAGTTCATATCCTGAGCGACCGTCATTGGTTCTGGCGAAATGACAACAGATATTTTGTTGCGTCTCTCCAAATTTTATAAATTACTGATCGAGATCCAATAGCACAAAAATACAGAATTCATCATAATCATATTGAGCATAGGACATAGGCATAATAATCACAGTATCAATACATGGCTACCGGTCCGTCCCTCCTTCCTTCTAGTCTTCCATAATGTTGTTCAGGAACTTTGCAACAAGCTCCCCCGCTTCTCTAACCTGTTCCATATGTTCTGCGTGCACCTGATGAAGCTGATTATTGAACTTGTCAGGATGCCACTTGAGGATCTCAGCCTTCATCGCTTTGCCCCTGGTTCCGCGATGCGCGAAGAAAGCCCTCACGGAGTCGAGGGTGATGCCACCGATATCAGAGATCTGGTACAAGACCGGCCAAGGGAATTGGGCGAAAGTGATGTCCGAGTAGACTTCGGTGCCTCGCAGAGCAGCCCATTTGTTGTCGTACACCTCGAAGATTTGATCACTCGGTAGACCTTGAGGCACGGAGTTTGCTTGCTCTTGCTGTGCCTGATATCGACGGGCTTCCTCTTCCGCGGTCCGACGAGCCTCTTCTCGAGCACGACGTGCTTCCTCCTCACGAGCAGCTGCCTCGGCACGTCGACGCTGAGCTTCCTCCTGCTCTCGGCGCTGTTTCTCAGCCTCTTGTGCCGCACGCTCCTCCGCCAACTTCGCTTGACGACGAGCCTGCAACTCAGCAAAGGCACGTGCGCGCTCCTCAGCGTAGTGCTGGGCTTCTTGCTCCGCGCGGCGTCTAGCCTCCAGTTCATCAGCACGGCGTCGGGCTTCCTGTTGCCAAGCAAAGTGTCGCTCGCGCTCATTCTTGGCACGTAAGGCAGCTTCCTGCTGCCTATACAGCGCAGTCTCAGTCACAACCTGTGCAACCTCCTGAATGAGATCTTGTCGATGCAGGAGATGGTCTGGTGGAGGGCGACCCTGTTCCAATGCGACGCGAATCTCTTCACGATACGCCTGCGCTCTCACCTTCTCCATGTACATTCGCCCCGCCTCCCTCTCCCTCGCCCGCTGCTCCTCATACTCCTCCTTCTTCCGCTTTCGCTCCTTCTCCTTTCTCTCCTTCTCCTCTCTCTCCTTCCCTTGGCTGTCCTCCTCCTTGTTCGGCTTCTCCCTTTGAGATTGTTGACGTTTTCGGGCGGCCGCCTCCTCGACGGCCCTGTTGCGCCTCTCCCGGCAAAAAGTGCTAAACGAAGGGACGGTGTGTGGTTTGCGTGCAGATAACATGGCATACTCTACCCGAGCACGATGTTGCTCGCGATATTCCTCGAGAGACTCCACCATTTTGGCGACGCGAGCGAACTTCTCCAGGTTGTCAGTCTGGTTCCGGAGGTTTCCAAGCTCACGCAGGAAGATGCGGTCTTCCGGGTCAGTAGAGTCGTCGAGCTTCTGCATGGCCTGGACGTGGAGTTCAGCGAGCGGGACGGGCTTATTGAGCTCCTCCAAACGCTTCATCCTAGCTTGTTGCGCCTCGTAGCGGGAACGTTTCTTCTGATAAGTGTTCCATGCACGGTTAGCCTGGAGTTGCTTCAGTTGAATGCTACGATGGAAGCTGCCATTTGGGCCATAGCACCGTTTGAGCCGGCGCTGCGGAGAAATGGGAGCACCTTTCTCCCAAAACTCGTCACGAGCAACATCGTCGGGCCATGTGGGTGGATCGAGAGTTATGGACTCGTCGCGAGTCGGATTAGTGGTAAATAGGCGAGCTGGCGACAAGTTCGTAAACCAAGCAGGAGAGAAGGCTTTTGCCACAGATATGAGCTTTTTGGGAGATTGGAAAATCATCGTAATAGTCGCGACAGTGGATGACGACTTGTTATGGAAAGTGCTTGAAGGACTTTGTGAGAACCTACAACCTTCGGCAATGTCGTTTTATACATCGCTGATTTGAGCTTATCCATTGAAGTAAGAATGTGGCCACATAAGCACTGCCTTCACTAGTCACTGTCTGGCCAGTTTTTCTGTGTTTGTACTAAGCGGTGGTGGTGTGGTGGTGATAACCGGCAAGGCCCACGCATGAACAGTTGGGGCCCGTACTACATACGCAATGGTCGCGCACCAGGTATGCTACGGACGTCTTTCCTGTTGAGTGCTTCGAGAGCCCATTACCCCATAAATGCAGCCGTCTTGCACTGTCCAGGACGAAGACGTGAAATGTGGAAAACAGAGAGACCGAACCGCTCTGCAACAATAGGGGAGGTCAGAGTAGGCGATTTTGGTCGATTCTGGAAGTCGATTCCGAGGCGAAGCTGATGCGATTCTGGTCCC